>JABUIW010000056.1:6478605-6510752 GCA_013363375.1 Menidia beryllina
ACACACACACACACACACACACACACACACACACACACACACACACACGTCACAGTTTTTGCTAATGTGCATTCATTTTTTATATAATTGAAAATAAATGCCCCTGAGTCAAATTAAAGAGATTGGCTGGATCAATCATTGATGGACATAATGGGCAGTGCTTTTAAATATATCATGCTAAAATTATCTGTGTCACAAAGTCATACTTGGAGATGACTCTCTCTTTGCCATGCTTTATTTTTAGACTGTCATAAGAGCCCTCCCCATTGGGTTAAGCAAAGTCACACTGCCCAGTCAACTTATGTCTTAAGCACACTTATGCACATATCCCTCAGCCCTCTGTTCAACTGGCTTTGCTTGCAAATGAATCAAATGCAACCTGAAGGCATTCATGATAGTGAAAAAGATATGTGCAATATGTTTAAATGTAGTGTTTAATTCAAAGAAATGTCATCTAATCTGCGTATTTTCAAGGTATGTCATGGAGTCGAATGGAAACATCAGAACTTTGACCATCAATAAATCAAACCTGTCTGATGATGCTGCATATGAGTGTGTGGTTGGTGACGACAAGTGTTCCACAGAAGTCTATGTCAAAGGTGCACAATCCCTCCTTCACTCTCTTTTTTATTTAACTCTTTATCAGCTACATCCATCTAAGATTAGATAACATTGCTGCCATGCACATTAAAAAACTTCATTACATCTAAGAGACAGAAGTTTAACATGTCCTAATGATCTATTCAGAGCCTCCAGTGACCATCACCAAGCTTATGGACGACTATCATGTGGTTGTGGGAGAAAGAGTGGAGTTTGAGATTGAGGTGTCTGAGGAAGGTGCCCATGTCATGTGGTCAGTGAATATCACACACTTTGGAGTCTAATTTGGATATGATACAAAAAAAAAAGAAAACACTTTCTTGTTTTTTACTTTGATTTTTCTCTACTTTACACCTAAAAGAAATGTAAAAGAATACATAATTTTCTGGATGATTAAAAATTCACGAAGGTTTAAATTTTGATGTCGCTTACTTGCATCATAGATATATTTGGTAAATGTTTTTTATCTTTGGCAAGCAGCTTATTTAAGTGAGTTGCACATTGAAAAACAGACTTTATCCATAATTGTGTCTATGTAAATTAAGTGTTTAAGTAGATAAACATAAGACCTTAAATGGTACACATAGCTAGAGATTTTTTAAATTCCACACTTTTCCTTTGAATTTCAAGGTACTTTGAGGATCAAGAGATTCTTAAAGACAAAGACTCCACAAAGTATCGCTTTAAGAAAGACGGAAAGAAGCACACTCTTATCATCCTGGAGTCTACACTGGACGATGTTGGAATGTACCATGCATGGACAAATGGGGGACATACCAAGGGAGAGCTGGAGGTGGAAGGTATCACACAGAAGCATGATTATCTTTTTTCATCTTAATTCAATTAAAATACTTAAAGTTAAGGCAATTTGGTTGGCTTTTTATAATATATATATCAAATCATAAACTTAGAAAGAGAATATTTTCTCACATTTGTCATTTCTTTATTCAGAAAAGGAACTGGAGGTGTTGCAGGACATTGCTGATCTGACAGTCAGGGCGACAGACCAGGCTATGTTCAAATGTGAAGTGTCTGATGACAAGGTCACAGGAAAGTGGTTCAAAGATGGAGTGGAGGTCTTGCCAAGTGACCGCATAAAAATGACTCACATTGGAAGGTAAGGGGAAAAAATCAGCAGGGCAAAGGCTTAATGACACAATTTGTCTGAATTCCCCCAAAACATGTTAACCTTTCATCCTGTTATTATACTCTACTTTTAGGTTTCACAGGCTGATTATTGATGATGTGAAGCCAGAGGATGCTGGAGACTACACGTTTGTTCCTGATGGCTACGCTCTATCACTCTCTGCAAAGTTGAACTTCTTGGGTCAGAAATGTACAAAATTTGAGTCTAAACCATTTGTACGTTAAGTCACATTAGATTACATTTTGTACATATTTCTCTTTTTAAACAGAAATCAAAATCGACTATGTGCCCAGACAAGGTAGGTTGATCCTATAATATATTTGATCAGAAATAACACAAGTTTTTTTTAACATAAATCCAGCACAGTATTGTCTCCAAAGAGTCTCTGTTTTTGGATATTCTGTATTGATCAGATCCTCCAAAGATCCACTTGGACACCACTGGAAACATGGTCTCCCAAAACACTATCATAGTGGTGGCAGGAAACAAGCTTCGCCTGGATGTGGAGATCACTGGAGAGCCAGCACCCACTGTCGTTTGGTCGAAAGGAGATCAGGTAAGGAGCATTAAATCACAAGGTGACTGATTAATTAATGTATCCTGCAGGTTTAAGAATGCAAGGCTAGATCAACTATTTCAGTTAATTTGCCATATCTATGCATATAGCAAATTGTATATTGTGAGCAATTGCTTATGTGTATATCCTGTGAGCAAGAATGAGTCTGTTCATATTCAAAAACTAATAAATGGCATTTGAGAGTTTTCTTTCAGCATGAACAATTTCCACAGAGGACAAGGAAGACAGCTTCTTTTTTTTATCACTAGTCAATGTTATACACATGTCAAAGTATAACAGTTCCATTTAATTACCACATTAGTTTTCATGGTCATTGGAGATTTTTGTATATTTCATTTTCATTGTACTTCCTGCATTTTAGCCAGTCACAAGCACAGAAGGTCGTGTCAGAGTGGAGGCCAGGAAAGATCTCAGCTGCTTTGTCATTGAGGGGGCAGAGAGAGATGATGAGGGTAACTACACCATCTGTGTTACCAACCCAGCGGGAGAAGACAAAGCTATGCTGTTTGTGAAGATCGTGGGTGAGTGAAGGTTTAACATTAACATCCTCTGGTGTAACACCATGTCAAAATGTGCTGAATTTGTTCTCTTTTACCAAAAATAACTCAATTAAAACATTGTAATTTTAATTTAGATGTTCCCGACCCCCCTGAGAATGTCAAATGCACTGGAGTGGGAGAGGACTGTGCCACCATAGTTTGGGAACCTCCTAAATTTGATGGCGGTGCACCAGTCAAAGGCAGGCAATGAATTGTACCCCCAACATACATCACACTGACGTCTACATGGCATAAAGTGGCATAAAGAGCATGCTGTGTCTCTTTTTCACATTCAGGTTATCTCATGGAGAGAAAGAAGAAAGGCTCCAGCAGATGGACAAAGCTCAACTTCGACGTATACGAATCAACAACATACGAAGCTAAGAGGATGATTGAGGGAGTTCTCTATGAGATGAGGGTGTTCGCAATTAACAGCATCGGCATGTCTCAGCCGAGTATGAATTCCAAACCCTTCATGCCAATTGGTGAGTTTCACAGTGATGTTTTTCTTAATCTCTCTCTCTGGCTCCCTCTGTCATTGTATTTTGGTTTCACTTCTCTTCTGCATCCAAGCCAGTCAGTTTTTCCCTTCAGTCTTTTTCTGTCTCCTTCAGCGCCAACTAGCGAGCCAACACGTTTGACAGTCAATGACGTGACAGACAGCACATGCAGCTTGAGGTGGCTTGCCCCAGAGAAGATTGGAGCTGGAGGCCTGGATGGCTATGTTATTGAATATTGCAAGGAGGGAGGTGAGGAGACTCTACATTCTGCTCATTGTACTTGTAGCGTAGGAAATTCAGCTTGAAAGTTTATTTGAAAAACAGATGATCTGTCAATTCATAGTGGAATGTACTCGATGCCTTTTCTTTTTTGTCAGACACTGAGTGGGTGGCAGCAAACCAGCAGCTTTGGGAGAAGCAGGGATATGTGGTGCGTGGCCTGCCCGTGGGAGAAAAGATCAACTTCAGGGTGGTGGCTGTAAACGTTGCGGGTCGCAGTCCACCTGCTATTCTGTCACAGCCCGTCACTATCCGTGAGATCGTTGGTGAGTCAGGCAGGTTTAGGTTAAAAAAAAAAAACGTCCACATCAGAGTTAAATATTTTAGAGTTCCATATTTATCTATTTTTAATGTCTGCCTATTGAATGTAAATTTAGTGTTTTCACACTTAGTGTTGTGTAGCATCTTTAAGTGATATCGGCTGTGCCACGTGTGTTTCTGCTGCAGAATATCCAAAGATCCGCCTTCCCCGTGAGCTGAGGACAAAGTATATCAGGAAAGTAGGAGAAAAGATCAACTTGACCATCCCCTTCCAGGTTAGAGCCATAACAATAAATTGAAGTTAAAATAAGTTTAATCTTGATGTAACAATCGGTACTTGACAAAAATAAATCCTTGATGAACCTCGTCTTTTGTCCTGGACACTGTGAATCAGATTAAATTATAATGATCAACTGCTAGAATTTCTTTTTATTTAGTACAAATTATTGTAAAAAATTAGTGTTAGTTATATATATACATATATATATATATATACCTGTGAACTTTTATTTCACTCTAATATGTCATATTACTGTGCCAAAGGGTAAACCACGCCCTGTTGCAACCTGGTACAAGGATGGTCAACCAGTTGACCCTAAGATGGTCAATATTCGGAACTCAAATGTAGACAGCATCCTCTTCATTCGCTCAGCAGAGAGAGAGCACTCTGGAACATATGAACTGGTGCTACAGATTGAGAACATGGAAGACAAAGCCTCTCTTCAAATCAGGATTATTGGTAAAGACTTTTGTGACTCATTTCAGAAGAAAATCATCAGACAAGAAGCACTGATGGCTAAATGTACTAAAAGATGTTTGATCCAAACAGAGAAGCCTGGACCCCCTCAGAATGTGAAGGTGTCAGATGTCTGGGGTTTCAACGCAGCGTTGGAGTGGGATCCCCCCAAAGATGATGGCAACTGTGAAATTAGTGGATATACCATCCAGAAAGCAGACCTGAAAACCAAGGTGAGAGAAAACAGGAATTGTGTTTTAGGCCTCAATTTCTTTCTTTTTTATCTCTCAAATCTACAGTTTTTGTCTGTGAGTTACCCTGTCATACCTGCCATTTTCCAAACATTTAGACTATTGTCCTTTTCATTTACGCTCATATTTGTTCTTCTCCAGGAATGGTTCACCGTTTATGAGCATAACAGACGGACAAACTGCACAGTATCAGATCTGATCATGGGAAACGAATATATGTTCCGCGTCTACAGTGAAAACCTTTGTGGCCTGAGCGAGGAGCCACGCCAAAGCAAGAACACAGCCGTCATTGCTAAGACAGGTGTGTCTGTGTGTGTATGAGCATCTTATCTTGCAGCAGCCCACCTGTTTATCTGTGTACTGTAAATTGGGTGCTTTTCTGCCAGTGAATCTGTTTAGTAAGACGTGCCGTTCCACTCACCATAACACAACATGATATATGTCTCTTCACAACACATTTCATAGATCTGGAGCACAAAGTAAACACCTATAAGGAGAGAGACATGACCTGTCCACCCAAGTTCACTCAGCCCCTGGTGGACAGATCTGTGGTAGCCGGTTACAGCACTGCCATCAGCTGTTCTGTGAAAGGCTTCCCCAAGGTAAACATGCATGATTGAATAATCTGAGAAGTGTGTGATTCACAGTTTTAAGTTTGCTATGAAAGTGAATTGCTCAGACATCTGAAGAAGAGAGACATTTTTTAATAAAAGGTTTTAAAGGTCATACTACATACAAGCCATTTTTAGGGCTCGGAACTTCAAAAGAAAAAGCACTATACGAATACTTTTCGAAATCTGATGCATCAAATAAGAAAATTATTTTGTCCACTACTCCAATTTAGGACTAGCAGTTGAACACAAATAAAACTTTATCTAATCGAAACAAGTTAAATACATGTTTTTTTTGCCTTTTCTTAGCCTAAGATTGTATGGATGAAGAACAAAATGATCCTCGGTGAAGATCCCAAGTTCTTGATGCAGAACAACCAAGGAGTGTTGACACTGAACATTAGGAAGCCAAGCACCTTTGACGGCGGCAAATACTCTTGCAAGGCTGTCAATGAGCTGGGTCAGGATGAAGTGGAGTGCAAGCTGGATGTCCGAGGTGAGAATAGGCAGTTACAGTGTGCTGGGTTGTGTTGTATACACTAAACATTTATTTCTGTTAATGTTAGGTTAGACTTGATAGTAATCGCTAGATGTCCTCCATCTATACTTGTCACACAGTGCTGATGCTTATACTCTCTATAAAGCTAATATTGGAATCCTGTAAAGTACCATTTTACACGGGTCAGAGGGGAAACTATTCCTGATGATTGTTGTCTTAGAAGCCAAAAGCTAAATAGAGTGTAACTAGAGCAGCTACCTGCCGCACTCTCAACTTTTGATCTTCATGTGGCATGAGATCAAGACCAAGACACATTCCATCAATAAGATAACTGAACTTCAGTCAGCTTTTAAAAAAATCATGGATGGGGTTAGAAAACGATCATAGTAAGAGCTGGGAAGCTATTTTTTAACCTTATCGTACTGTCATAACATAAACGTTTTGCTATCATAAACAAATGCAATTTGTTCAAGTATTGGAGAGTTAGACAATCTGAGATAGATGCAACATACAGGCTGGAACTTAAGCTAATAGCAAAGAGCAGCCGTTTGTTTTATAGTTCAACTTTTCTCTTTTGTAAACAATCACAGGGTCACCTCAGCAGATAATTTGTCAGAAATTGAAAACTTGATCGTAGTTTTATTCAAGTTACATAACCACACAGTGTTTTCTCTTTTATATTTAGGCTTATTTCAAAAGCACTGATCATTGCTCATCTCATTCCGCAGTTGCCACAGACTTGGAGAAGAAATGAGAAACTGAACAGCAGAGAATGTGAAGTGATTTGAACCAAACAGTGAATGACGAATGAATGTCTCAAAGAATGGTATACATTATAAAGAGTGAACCAAATAAAACTTATTAATGCCTGCTACAGTTTCTGTTTGGACTATGTCTCGAAGGCCCTAGTATGTTGTATCTATCGAAAAACACCAACATGCAATACTAAACGAAGAAAATTGCTCCTTCACTTCCATTATAAGTCTTAGCAGAATTTGATTTGTCAAAGTGCATATCAAAAGATTATGAGAGATGGCTCTACAGTCTAAAAGCATGATTTTGGTGTTATTTCCACATATGTGGAAGTTATCTACACTACACATCCCTGGAGTAGCGTCTTCTCCGCGTGCGGATTGCCACTGCTGTACTGAACAACAGTGCCACTGCCAGGAGTCCCACTGCCACTGCAAGTGCTGTTATGACGCCTACGGGAAACAACAGTTGCATTTTAGGAAATGTAAATTTGAAAAATGTTAAATCACAAGATGCTTTAAATTCGAGCAGTCTGCAATAGTGTTGTAATAAACATGCTATGCTCACTAAAT
Organism: Menidia beryllina; assembly: GCA_013363375.1. Taxonomy (NCBI): domain Eukaryota; kingdom Metazoa; phylum Chordata; class Actinopteri; order Atheriniformes; family Atherinopsidae; genus Menidia; species Menidia beryllina. Next base: position 6,485,931 of record JABUIW010000056.1, read on the forward strand.
ATGGTGAGTATAGCATTGGTGTACCATTAGCAAGTGATTATGTAGAAGAAAGAAAATATAACATTTGATTTCTTCACCTGTGCTTGACCATTTGGTCCGTAACCCACACTCGGCGTCCCATTTCTTTGTCATCACATCGCGCACCAGCTCGGTGAACATTGACAAAGGGCAGGGGTTCAAACCACGACATCCTGGCACAGGGTTGTGGTAGGGGTCGCGCCAGGATTCATTGCGGTAATAAAGCTCCAGTGAATAGGATCTGGGTAATCATTAGCATGAATACAATGAGATAACACAGTTGTGGGAAGTGTTATGTAAATGAATTTGTATTATGCTCTCATTTGGCCAGTGCAGTGCTGGATAGATGCCCAATTTCAATTGGACTGAAAGGCAAAACATTTTTGAATGGTTTGTGCAATTACACGTGGAATGCATTGACTCAAAATGTGTGTGCGTGCCTGCATCTGACCTAGATAGCATACTTGAATATGCAAAGAGAAAAGCACATGAAGTAAAAACTGGAAGAAAGTCATTACCCATCATACTCTTGGTAGAACTCAAAGAGTTGACAGGCGGCGTAGGGAGGAAGAAGCCCGTTGTAGACGTCTAGAGCTGCCTGGAGGGTGATGAGTGTGGAGTCATGCTGGAATAAGGAATGAGCATTGCAGCAGTAAAGAGGTGAGAAGATGATAGCCACTATTTACTGATATGAGATTGTAAATGCGTGCATATACCCATACAATGAACTTACAGCAGAGTACATAATGAATTTGAGAGACCCCCCTTGCTCTACAGCATCAGAAAAATTCCTCAGGATGGCGTTAAGTAGTATCCCTGTTAAATGAATAGTGTCAACAGTGCAAATTAATTTTCCACAGACTCCAACACAATCCTTTGACCTTTGTGAGTGCTTTGCTTTGGTGTTGTAATCATTTCCATCCCATTAGTTCACATGTGCTAATATTCCTTTAGGAGACCCTGCCCTGATCATTAACACTGTCAACAGTAACATTAAATACACACAGGTTTTTTTCCCCCACAAAAATCATTTGTCCTCACTGCTGCAAATGAATTGCTTCTAATGAGAATTCCCACCTCCTGAGAGCCTAGCCTTTTCTTTCCGCTTGTGACTGAGGATGCTGTACGTGACCTCAAAGGATGCTATTCTCTTCAGGGTGTCCAGAACGTCTTGGGTGGCCCAGCGTGGGAGAGTTAGGTTATGGATCCTCTGCACAAGAATAAAGCGATCATTGCCCCACTAATAATTACATTACACAACACATGAACGGAACCAAATAAGGTTTAAATGGCTGTTTAACATTGTTTCTATTATCTATTTCTATTTTTAGAGCCAGTCAGAAGATAACAGATGCTCATTTTGTAAGTGTGAATGAGCATATTCAACCTGGCCCAGAATCCACACATGTCACAGTGCTTAATTATATTACCATATGCTGTTGTATTCGTGTCAGATTGTAAGTATGAAATGGTTTCACCATATTTCCACCCTGTTCCAGTTTTCTCTGGATGTCTTGAGAAAAGCAGGTTATTTATTTAGTCTCTCTTTGTGTTTAACTCTCTGTGCTTTGCAGCTGACAATAACATCTTCATGGATTTTATAAATCCATCCATGTATTATTTGTGATGCTTGCGGAGGGACGTACCTGACAGGTAAGAGTGTCATACACCCTCCATATTTTTTTACCAACCAGTTTGGACACAGGGTAGCCAGTATGGTTGGAGAGTCCTTCTACAAAGTACTGTAAAACAAAGAAAGTGTCTGCTCAACATAAAACTTTTCACTCTAGATGAAAATGCTCTTGGGGATACACCACTTTGATTAGCATTTATATGAGTATTATTAAACCTTTTTGGAGCTGTTGTTTTTTTAAATACAGTAATCAAATATCAATTTGCAGGCGTTTATAGCAAATAGCACCCATAAATATTTAATTCAAAGGATTCAAAAGGTTCCCAGATGCAGCAGCAGTTGTTCATCAGATAACAGTGTGACAAATAGTTCACCTGGTTCTTCCATACACCTCACAGGTACTCTGCCTCCAGCAGAGGGTGTTAAAATTCAACACAGAAGGCCTTGGCCTGATTGCAATCACCACCTTAACAGGCAGCACATGGGACTCAGTTTAATTAAAACAGTTTTATTGTAATTCTTTATCTAATTCAATCCAACCGTTAATTAGTGTCTCTGAGAATGTGAGAGAAATTGCACTGTGCAGCTTTTTGTAGGCACTGGAGTCACCGTGCCTGAGAAAAATCAGTGAGAGGACACGATGTCTACTGCATAACTAACACATCCACTGGAGGTGCTGATTACGTTGGCTGCAACAACTGTGAGGGTTGCATTTCTCTGAAAAGTGCATTTCGGTGTGATAGCTAATTTACAAATCCAGGCATGGATAAGTAGAGGAGAAAGAGCTGAAGTGAGAAAAATAATTGTGATTACAGAAATCCAATGACATGAAAACTTGAGTTATAGACAAGTTTTTTCTAGTTAACAGGTACTTGATTCAAAGACTCAAACAATTTGAACTGAGCAGAATGTGGCCTCTGCTGAGGATCAACTAAATCACCCCCTATCTGTGTTATGTCTTACCTGGTTAGCCCCGAGGAACCTTTGGTAAGGAGCACTCTCAAAGGTCTCTGTCATTAGCGCTCTGAACCTTGGACAGTCTTTGCCTGGAGACCTCAACAGCTTTGGAAATTGAAAATAGCGACAAAACATCAGTGGAAATAATGTGCATTTAACGTGGGGGCTGCAAGTCTTCTGGGCACAATTATACTTTCATTTCACTCCTAGAACTGCACCAGTTTTTAGCACGCCAGGTTCACAGATGGGGTGAACACAGACTGCAGAGCAGAACTAGGAACTCAATTGAATTTAAACAGGTTTGTATTCAGCTGTGTATGGCTGCTGGGTAAAAAAGGAAATATTTATGTGGCTCAGCAGCCCACCTTGTCTTGGGCTCTGGGGATGGTGTGCACTGGAATCGGCCGCCACAGTAACTGGGGCATGATGGGAGGCTGGCGTCTGGCTGGGGGAAACATCCCAGCAAGGCAAGCTTGGGCACTCATTAGAGTGCGGTCGTAGTCAGTGCTCCGAACATATAACTGTTGTAAACATGAAGGGAACATGGCATAAGGAGGTTTGCACATGCAGGTACACGACTTACTACTGACAGTGTGTTGCCCCGAATGGGTAAATGAGATTTAGTTAGCTTTTTATAGAAAATGGAGCTCCAGTTGGGAATTGAAATGACTTCATCAGCCGTTGAAATACAGATATGCACATTATCGAGTTTCTATCATTATCCCATGACTAAATATTTTCTGACTATTTATACAACCATAGTATCTATTTATATGAATGTAAGCTTCCTTGTCAAAAAGAGTAGAGGTGTTAGAGAGAGGGAGTGTAGAAGAAGTATAAAACATGTCCTTATAATGACAACGTGCTGAGTCTTAGGCCATGGGGCACACTGCACATACATGCTGCCAACTGTACATATCAGTGCCCAGGGGCTCCTTTACCCCACGCATTTTAGCATATAACAAGGCCATCGAAGTGATATCACCATTATGTGTCATGCTCATTAACTTCCTGTATGTACTTACAGAATGTTGCATGTTGGAGCAAGGGCATACATGACAACAGGACTAAGTGAAAATCACAAGGGAGGAGGAGAGAACAAGTCATCCAGATGTACTCTGTATGTAGACCCAAATTCACCCACCTCTTTTTTGTTGTAGTCTTCACTGAGAAAGTTTCCATAACGCCTCCGTAGAAATCTGCCAAGCTCAAACTGTTGTTTCATACCCAGCTGAAAAGAATATCAACAGCGCTTTTAGCTCAAAAAACATGCAGATTTATCATTCAGTCCAACTTATGTAAACAAAATAACACTTAATACTTAATCAACTCTAAATTAGTCACTGTATCCCATATAAAAAAGGCTCATACTTACCTCTGAACAGATTTCTAGGTTGATAGAAATAATAATTAAAATATCACCTATTACAAAGCTTTAATTGACCTGAAACTATTGTAAGCTTGCAAAAAGGTTGTATTTTAATTTAGTTTTAAATGTGTGGGTAAATGTAAGATAAGATTTATATATAAGTCGCCCCTTTATATGTATAAGGGGCGATTTGAATTTGACATTTTGGCACAAATCGATATCCTCTTTAGAATGTCATCATGTTTTCATGTTGAGGAATGAGGAGGACTGTGGCTAAACTAAGTTGAGGGGTAAATTAAAAGATTGTTCTTACATAGCCCTTCCTGCCATAATTACAATATCACAATAATTACAGCAATCATACAATAATTATGTACTGGCTCTGAAATTGTTCAGAATAAGATTATTGTGAACCCATGCTAACCTTGAAATAAATTTTGAGTCCCATCAATTGTTTGTGTTTGTTTTCATGTCCAAAAAAACTAGTGGCCCTATAGTTTCTATTCAGCTGCATAAACATGGCACTCATTTGCATATTCTGAGCTTGTGGCCAGTCTTAACAGCAAGATAAAGCTTTGCCAAAGAAAAAAAAAAAGAAGAATGAATCAGGAATCATTTATAACATTAACATTAGTAACAGTGTTGTTGTTTTTTATTTTCCTGACCTTTTGTTTTACGCACCTTGACCTATGCAACAAACCTTTAATATAGATTGATTTAAACATTTTATTTCCATAAAGAATAGTTTGACTAAGTGTCTTTAGTTAAAGATCCTGCTTGACAGGGTTATAACTGGATGAACTCCTGAAAGTAACACTATGTACCTCAGTGAGCTGTCCGAAGCCCTGAGCCCACACTCCCTCACCATGTGGGTCCCTGGGGTATGACTCAATAGGCGATCGATCACCATGTCGGAACACCTTAAAAGTCAGAACAGATAATATCACATGAATCCAGAGACCGTGCTTCTGCTCTTCGGCCTAACGTTGCACTGTGTACTTCAGGGAGAAATCCAATCAGGCACCAAAGTCATAAACAGAAACCCAAGATTGTCAACAGATCTGTTTGGATTAGAGCCATTTTGATGATACAAAAACTGAAGGTGTTCCATTATCATTACTTCACTCAGACATTGGGTCTCACAACTCAATGTCTGAACAGAGACAGAAACCAAAGGTGATTCAACTGGATTATGAGGACGTGAGTCACTCCTGTGAACTGCAGAGTCATCTGAACTCACTGGAGAAATAACATAGAAGTAAAACCTCAATGGCCACTTGGTCAAGTAAACAAACATTTCGAAGATGATTTGTAGTATACAGTATAGGTTTCTTTATTTTGGTATAGAGCATGAACTGAATAAAACTCATGAGTATATTATAACTGATGGCTGTAGATAAAAAGTTAAATGTTATAGGGGACATATCCTTAATTCTCTGAGGCCATTCGCCCATTAAGTAATGTCAAATATAATCTTAAGGTTAAAGACACAGTGGTTAGAAAATGTTGCACCATAAAAGGAAAGACTCTCTATTTACCGTAAAACTTTCACCGCATAAAAAAACCTCCACACTCAATTCTCTCTAGTTTTTCAGGGCTGGATTTTCTTTCTGATGTTATCTTTTACCCTTTTACCACAGCCAGTTTCCCCCATGTAACTTTATGCATGTCTTACATGGGTTTGCTTTTAACATGCAAGAGGGAGGTCTGTCTTTTATTTCTGTGATTGCTTAATTTTTTATGGTGACTTTGTGACACTTGTCCAGAAACCCCTGGTGAAAATCTGTATTTATTTAACTGCACTGTCCCTGTTAAACACTGATATCGAATGGAATGAATAACTTATATAATTATTATATGTAATCTGAAATTGTATGTTGGACGTTCATTGAATGTGTTAATCTAAATAAATTTAAATATATTTTAGAGAAATAATGTTTGGCAATGTTTGCATGTTGTATTCCTTTCTTTACTTTTCCCTTTTTGGTTGTTGTTTAACTTAGTGTTAGGGTTAGGGTTGGGGTTAGTAAAATAATTTTTGGCTCAATCCTAATCTCCATGTGTCTCTTAATCTGTTGGCATTATTCATTCAAAATAATACAGGAAAACTTCAAATGTCTAAAATTGCTTAAAACATTTTCTTTCATAAATGTTGTGTCCATATGATCATTTGACCAGTGCTTGTTCAAGATGAAATGTTTTATCTGTTAATCTTCTTAAACAATTCAACTGGGTTGTGTAAAAGCGTGTGCGTAAAGCTGAAGTGCCTGAAATAGACACACTTGACACTGTTGGAGTTTAGGCTCAGAGTAATCCTTTTTACAAAGGCATTAAAAAAAGATCATTCTCATGGGGCCGAGAAATATAGTGTAATCAGCGACAATAAGATGCAAAATGCGCCACCAGATTAAAGTTAAATCATGTTGTACAACAAAAAATGCTGTAAGTAACACTATATGACTTACCATTCCAGCACAACTGAATATAAAACCCCAATGATATAAATATCATGACTTTTAATTAACTGCAAATGAGAGGAATGATGGTTACACTTACCGCAACAACAAACTTTAGCTGTCGGCAATCAGTCAAGTAGACACAACAAAAAAGAAATAAACAGCTAGCACTAATCTGCAATGACAGCATCTTCTTGACTTGTTGATATCTCCCTCTTATGCAAAGTTCTCCAGCTGAATGAGAAAAAAAGTGCTAAAAATGTTAAATATCAATATCAATAACATATCACTATATCGGAATCTGTATGTGTGCTAGTGCTTACCTCAGCGGACATGTAAACACCTATAGCTGTTTTAGTGAAATCTTTTACTGACAGGACTACTGTGCGTCCCAAATCTCCAGACTTATGCAAATTGAAATCCTGTTTCTGTGAAATAGTGCAGTGTATAGTCCACCTACCTGACCTTGATATTTTATCCCTCTTTTCTCAGGGGTTTCTTCTCCCACTGTACTTCATCATCAACTGCAGATCAGATCACTGACTCCCTGCTGTATTCATCACCTCACAGACAGCTAGACAGAATCAGCTTTTGATCTTGAGGAAGCTTGTTAGTGCCCTCAAAATATGGACAGCCTCACTCTGAAGATGATCACATGTTTGTGAGAACACTTTGGGTTTATAACACCATGGCAAAGACATGTTAAATGTTGATGCTCCCACCTGGCTTCACAAATTGTACTGTTGTGCATAAAAACACATGTGCACACACAAGCACCAGCCCTGGGCCACAAACACTCATTATAACTTGCTTCGTCATCCACTGTGGGTTTGGCCCCACAATTACAGAGCCTGGAGTGTTTTCCCTTACTTGGCACACATGTAAGTATGTGTTAGGATCAAAGCAGCTTTATGTGATACAATGGGATTACTGAGTGTGAAGCTTTAAAACTATACAGCGTTGACATCATCTTTGATACGTGTATGATAGGATCTATTGTTTCAAGTCATTTACAGAATTCACAGAGGTGACTTGTCTAAGCCACAGTATGCAAATACATTAAATAATACATCAAGAAACCCAGATAGTGATCTGCAAGAGGTTTCTCAACTGTCAGCTTATATGTTTACAACAGATCCAGTCATTTTAATGCAAGCTCATTTTATTTATCTATTTTGTTTAAGATGCGATGGACTGGTGGACTGTCCAGGGTGTACCCTGCCTCTCGCCCGTTGACCACTGGGATAGGCTCTGGTTCTCCCAGCGACCCCATTAAGGAATAAGCGGTAAAGATCATGGATGGATGGATGAATGGATGTTGTTTAAGATTTAGGTGCTGTGTAAGATAAAGTATTTTTCCTCCATTATCTGCACTGTTATTTTAAACTTGTTTTCATTTGAGAGTTTCTGCAACAAAAACACTTTTAAAATGATGTAAATAGTATGGTAAGACTTTTGCCACCAGTCCTTTGGCATTACATGCTGTTCTTTGGGACTATTTAATTTCCCATCATGTTTTACTTTACTGAGACGTACTGAATGAGCATATTGGAAAACATTGACCAGCTCAATGTCTCAGCTATCCATTTGTTTTCTTCACATCAAAAATGGATTTTTTTCCCTGATTGTCTCTGTTCCTCCTAATCCTTGTCTTTTTCGGGTTTCTTTGACATTTAACAATGTCACGTTTGCAAGGCTGTGGTTCTGTCATGTATGATTGTGCGTGATGCTGTGCATTTTACTGATGGAAGTCGTCATCATCAAATCTCCATTGTAATCTTTCCTTTCCTTTTAATTTAAATAATTGCATGCTGTTAAATTTATGCTATATTTCCAATTTCATCCTGGCAATGAACGCATGGGGAAAGACCATGACATTTTCCTATTGTTTTTTGTTTACCCTTGATAAGTAAGTTCTTTGCAAGCAATATGGAAGAAAAGACAGGCTTTACACTGTAAAAATATCTTGCCCAAACATATAGTAAAAACTGTGGTGTCTGAGCAACAGTATCTGACAGTATCTGTTCTTTAACTGACCTTAATCAGGGAGGTCTTCATTTACCTTCTGTCTTAAAATTCAGGCACATTTCTAAAAATATTTGGCTCTGCCATCATCATTAAAGATTATCCTTGCATAGCCCATCACACTATAATTACAATATCACAGTAATTACAGTAATCATGCAATAGTTATGTACCAGTTTTGAAAGAATTCAGAAAAACATTGTTGTGAACCCAATCTAACCCTAAAGTAGATTGAGAGTCCCGCCAAGTGGTTTGTTTTCATGTCCAACAAAATGGTAGCCATGCTGCCATCCCCTACAAAGCCATTTGTGTTTGCAATATTTTGAAAGAAATGGACATAAAATGACAAAAATAAAACTGTAGTGGTGTCACCTTAGTTGCAGGTAGGAGGGCCTCAATTTCAATTGTGAGTAGCTCCACCACAAAGGAGCCATGGAGTTTCAAAAAAAGCTATGTAAAGCTAAATGGCAGTGGCTAAATAGTCCCCACTTACAGTAAAATGCTCCATTTTATCTTATCAAGGTCCAGTAAACTATTTTTCAGTCACTCAATTAGAAAAATATTCAACACTTTTTATTATATATTTACACTTTAAGTCCCCTCTACAGTCACACGCCGATGACAAATACGACATTCACCAGATGCCTATTCTTGAAATATCACCACTCCAACCCCTCAACCACAGCCTATGCGTAGTTCTCCTGCAACTGACTCAACATTCCTACAACTGAGAAATCAACTTGTTGCTCATCGCATGATGTGTGTGACGCTACCACATGCTACACAACCTCTAAGCAATATAACCAACAAGTAAAAAGTATAGCAATCATTCACAAGTAGTTGAAAAAGATCATTTTATTCAAATAAGGTAAGATTGATTTGACAAGTGCATGTATAGGATTAATTATAATAGGAGAAACAAGTCAATGAAATCCCTTCACTTTTCATCTTTTCATGAAGTAATGCCGTGTAAAACATTGATGTGTGCTCAAGTTCACTACATTCTTCCATGTTATTACCATAAGTGTGTAATCTTATTGAAGATCATAAGGGGAATGGAGCCTCTCCCAGCTGTGATACAGAGCATCTCTTAAACTCTGTGAGCAGCAGGTTAAGAAATTCACTTTCTACCAGTTTGGGAATCTCTGTATGTTAAACGACTTTGATATGTGTTCAGCAATCACCCGCACACACTTATTGCAGTTGACACTGTTTGCCTTTAACGGATCTTACATCAAATGGGTCAGTGAGTCTACTTGCATTTATCTACAAAGATGCAGATACAGTTACACCAGGGTCAGAGTGAAGGAACCACAACATGGAAAGTTTTTGAGAGGTCACTGACGGGCCATGAAATATACATGCTTCTCTGCATACTCCGTTTACTCTTGTTTTTCTGCCTATCATTCAGACTGACACACAATACTGTATAAGCAACCAAAACTTATATTTTGCCTTTTTTTTCTTACTCCGACCAAAATGGCAGTAGTGCTTTTGTTTTCTTCCCCTTATGGTTTGTTTGTTTATTTAATTCTATCTTTTAGCTTTGTTTAAATAATTGCTGTGATTTTCAGGACTGTTGTCAAGGCAACACAGAGGTTGATGCATGTTGACAGAATCTGTTGCAGGGCGACGGAGAGGCTGAAAATGGGAGATAAGAGGTGGGAGGAGATGTGATGAGCATGCTTGTGTGCGCACGCACGTGTGGCTGTTTATATATGTGTGTGCGTGTGAAAGGTGGCGCTTACATGTGCTTCGATCCATATTGATGAATGGAGATGAGCTCTATGGGACATCTCAGCCCGACAGAATGCAGCCCAAGATCAGAAATGAACAGTTATGAGTGTGTATGAGAAGGAGATGGGGGTGGGGTGCTATTTTAGTCTGGGTGTTGTCATGGAAACTGCAGCCTCACTACAAATGGAGACATCCAGAACACTTGGATCGTCAAACAAATGGTATGCGTAAGGCTCGGCGTGAAACTACGCCATGGCCGTGCGACACAGTGCCATCTCAGTTAAGCCCACCCACACCCCCACAAGCACCCCCCAAAGCCTGACAACTGTGGCTTCTTCTTCATCGCAGATGCTGAATATCAATGTGGGGGCGGCTTTTATGGCGCAGAGGAAGGAGGAGAACGGTTAAAGTCAGGAACTCAGGGACAGGCAGTGGTGTCCACAGTGGTGTCATCGCCTCGCTGTCCTTTGATGAGCAGTCTACTGCCCCTTCCCTCATTCCTCTCCTCTTTTCCTCTGTATCCTTAACCCTTCTACTGTTCCCCATCCTCTCCCTCTTCCTCTCTGCCTCTCCAGCACTCTGAAGGACGGAGGTATTCCCACATTTCTCCGTTGCTATAGCAACACCGCAGCAAGAACAGGAAAGAGAGGACGCAGCCAGGCAGGGAGGAAGGGGGGGGGGTGGGGGGAGGATGGAGACGTGGTTGTGTGGTGGGGATGGGGAGGTCGGGGTGGAGATGGAACGGGGGAGGGGCATGGAGGCGGCCTAAGATTAGGGAGTGTTTGAACAATGTTGATGCTAATGGTTGCAGCAGCAGCAGCCAAGTGCCGGTGAATCCCCCTCCTGTCCTGTCCCATCCTGCTGGGTGAGGACTACCATATCGTCCCTGCTATTTGATATCTTCCACAAAATGATACACATGAACTTTTCTTCCTCCTTGATCTTTATACCCGCCTCTACCTCCAACTTCTGTCTTTGCCTGAGTCGCCTTTGAGAGTGAAAGGAAGTGGACCAGACTTCCTCCTAGTCTGTGTCTATAAAAGTGCACATTTTGGAGCTGACTGGTGTGTGTTTTGCAGTGATTCAATCAGGCTAAACTGATGCAGGTCAAACAGCCCACCAGACAAAGAAGCATCAGTGTGGAATACAGACACGAGGAAACCAGAGCTCTTTCATATCGATGTCATCACCCCATCCATCAGGACAGAATGTAGTCTCATTATCTCTCCGTATACATCATGAGCCATTAGAACAAAGCAATATCCCATATGTAAAGATATGAAGCAAGCAGCAAAGCTCATTTGGTCAGCCGAGAAACGCCTACAACCTTCTGTATCTGCACTCCATGTTTGCCAGCTTTACAACTCGTATGGCGCTCGGTACATTTGTGTCAGTCGAGACTGTATCGTGGGATTTTTTACAAATGGAGTGACGGACAAGTAAGACGTTTTTAATTTTTGCAGCTCCGAGGGTTTACTCAGAATCATATGCTTCACAAACAAGGACCAGTAGTCCTCTGTCACTCTCCCCAACTTTCACATTGCACTCAAACAGCACCTCTCGTCATTTGTGTGCATTTGGTGCAATTCTGAACACTGTCCAATCTGGATACTTCCCAAGATCAGGCCTTATCTTTACAGATGTTTGCTGTTATTCCTAACAATATCTTGATGAAACCTTGTTTTTGCCCAAACACTTTCATACAAAAGGCTATAAATCAGTCAACATGTTCAGGTCAGTCAGGCTTTTTTTTTTAACCCATAACAACCTTTCTCTGTCTCAGCTGTTAGGAATGTCCCATCATCTTACAGATATCTACGAATGCTTTATAAATTTGGTTGCCTCTAAGGCAGTTGGCAAGAGTAGTATCTTGCCAACTGCCTCAATGCCCTCTCATTCAATCACTCAAATCTTGATAATGTCTTCATCTATCATTGGACAAAAAAGAGTAAAGAAGAAAAGAGGGAGGTCGTTTGGCTGGTTCCTAATCACTTTAACTTTAAATAAAATAGTTAAAAAATCGCTTTCTTTTTTTATGACATTCTCTTCTGAGTAGTTTCTAAGTGGTTGTTGTTGCATTTTTGACAAATAAAAATGAGTTTTGATTTGAAGTATTTTAATGAAAATTGAAGTGAAATTTTTTTTTGTTGCTGCATTCCTTGAATAACTAAATTTAAGTTACATAAAGAGGCAGTCAATCTAGGGTGTACATATTCATGGCTCCGCCAATTTTTCCAACTAACGAAATTAAAATTTAACAGGCACAAAACATGTCAACTCTGCAAAGTTAGCCCAGAAACAATCAGACTTGCTAGTTTCAATGTTCTAAACAAAAGTGAGTTTCTCTCCCTACCTGCTTGCATTACACTATAACACTGTCTGGCAACAATACTTCAGAATACTTAGAATTAACCGATTTTTCCACTTTTTAATTTATGTTTTCTGGAGTTTGAATTCTAAAATGAAAGTACTTTGGAAAATAATCTCTGAGAAAGGGAAAAAAAACATGTTAATGGAATAATCACAACTGTCATAATCTGGATCTAGATAGATAGATAGTTGATCAATATGAAACAAGCAAATAACAAATCAGTGTGTTTGTGCAAAAATAAACAAATTATGTAAGTTAGTTGTTACATCCAGCCCAGGATTTAAGGTTATGTATTTCAGTGGGTGGTTTACATCATGCCTATGTGTCATTTGCCTGACAAAACAGGGGTCATTGCTTCATTCAGATAGAGAAAGGCGATTTTAACATCCCGTTTGTGTTGTGAAACAGTGCATTTTAAAGCAAACTGTGATGTTTTCCAAACCTCTACAATTTGGCTCCAGAAAACTTGATCTAACCAGTTTGTTTGTAATGCAAACACCCAGTTACACAAGTAAGGTGAGTAAGATTAGCAATTGAGGTAAATAATTAAATAATTTTTCCGAAGTTCCACTCTAAGCAGCAAAACACTCTCAATTCTCTTCGCTACTAATCACTGGTTTTCGGTCTATGATCTGCCTTATTAAGCATCTATTTGTATTCACATGTCTATCAATTGGAATGCTGAAAAGTACATTTTCAAAAAATTAATCCACCAACCATATCTAGAGAAGTGCTGTTGATCCACCCACTGTTCTAATAATAGAATGACATTCATACTCATGTTAGATTGATAAACAGCAGTACACAATTTGATTTGAAAAAGTTGTGTCTTCTCTTAATAAAAGTGTTTAGATTAGATAAAGTTTTGTTTAACCTTATTAAACCTCCTTTCACACCAGCATTAAAAAAAACAACTGAAAAAAAACAAATGGGAAAATACCTTTTTAAGTTTTTGGCTTAATTTTGGAATAGGCATGGTCTCATACCACTAGTCAAAGGCCAGGGGTTCCCAACTTCCTCACATTTTCAAACTCTGCTGCTATTACAAACTGAAATATGCATATGTTGCATTTTACGCTGTCAGTGGTAGTCCAATATTTTAGTGGTCTAAACTGGATGTAACTTGGACCAAATAAGAAGACTGCATACTGACCTTGTGAAACCCCACAACAGCAGTTGTATTTTTCTGTCAATTCTGGGAGATAGGTGCACAACAAAAGAAGCCATTGTGCTTTCTTGGAACATGGACTCCTGGCTATTGTAGCCTTTTGAGATAATGTGCTCTTTAAATCAAAGGCCAGTGACAATTACCATGCTTTAAAAACATTTTTAAAGGAAGTTTCTGCACAAAAATGACTTGTGGGAGGAAATATTTAAAACGAGTCACCACCAGTTGTTGTGTTATATTGTTAAGATATTTCCATAAAAAACTAAGGAAAATGTGAATAAATCGAGGGGCTCTGTTTTAGTTTTTTAATCTTGTTTCTTAGTTCTCTTTTCCATTCTTTTGTTGTTGTGTTTTATTTTAGTAGGCTATTAGCAGTCTTAGTTTCTGGTTTCCTGTTAAATTCTTGTATCTTTTTTGTTTCCTGTCTTTTCCCTTTGTGTCTCAGTTTACTTTACTTCCCTCACTTCCCCTCAGATTCTGGTTATCATTCATATACCTGCCTGCGTTTCACAGTTACCTGGCTTTCGTTCCACTAACCACACACCCCCCTCCATCATTTCGCACTGTGCCAGGTTCTTAACGTCATGATGTCAGAACTCTGTTAGCGCCATTTCTCGGAATTAATTTCCATGTGTCTGCTCCAGGTCCTGTTTCCTTAACTTTGCCCACTGGGTTTCTTGGATTTGTTAGGTTCTAAGTTTTTGCTTTCTTTCCAGTTTAGTTTCCCCTGTTTCCAGCTGTGGCTGTGCCTTTCGCTGTCCTTGTTAATAAATGAGTTTTTCCTGAGTTCTTGGCTCCCTGTCTTTCCCTCCCTGGGCCTTGCAATTGGATCCATCCCTTCACCACCTCACCACCCTCCGGTCCTGACATTCACGATTTTTGTTCTGCTTGTCGTTTTTGCTAATTGGACCTACTGTGGTCACCTCATCGTAAAGTGTGCATCAGTGCCATAATGACAAACTTAGCTGTTCAATAGTTTTTGGCAAGTGCATTTTGAATCTATTATGGACTTAATTGGCCCTATATGTAAAAGACAAAGTCATCTTAAATACTGTTGCTGGTAAGCAATGTTTACTTGATAGTAATACAGTTAATTTTCAACACAATGCGACTCACCATGAAATAAATTCATCCATCCATCCATCCATTATCAATGCCGCTTATTCCCTGATGGGGTCGCGGGGGGAACTGGAGCCTATCCCAGTGGTCAACGGGCGAGAGGCAGGGTACACCCTGGACAGTCCGCCAGTCCATCGCAGGGCCACACACAGAGACACACAACCACTCACACTCACATTCACTCCCAAGGGCAATTTCCCCAATCCCCAATCAACCTAACATGCAGGTTTTTGGACTGTGGGAGGAAGCCGGAGAACCCGGAGAGAACCCACGCAGACACAGGGAGAACATGCAAACTCCACCCAGAAGGGCCCTGGTTCCCCCGGGATTCGAACCCAGAACCCTCTTGCTGGGAGGCGACAGTGCTAACCACCACACCACCGTGCCGCCCGAAATAAATTCAACTATAAATAAAATGTCAACATAACAGTTTTGTTCATATTAAATTTGGCAGTGTTCTCTGACAAAGTCTCTAGATTTTGAATTTGTGCAGCCCTGTCTTGTCAGAGGATTTGAATTAAAACATTAATTTATATTAAAAAATGAATTAAAATAGCAATGTAATGTGCTCATTTGTTAATATCACAGTTGCAGGTAGGCAGTTATATTTACCTCAGCCAGAACTGAGATTGCTCCCTTTTTCAATGGAGTCACTGTTTTGTATTCTGTTCCAGTAATGTCTAAGGCCAGAGCTAAAACTATTACACTTTTGATGCATCACAAGATAAATAGGGTCAACAGTTTTTTTGCCACCATTAAAAGTAAGAAGTGCAACAACATTTACCAGGCAAAGTAAAAACATTGTCCCCATCTGCAGTTATGGTAAATCAATAGTCAAGTAAGTGTAATAATCTAATAACATCAGTACAGTGCCTGAAGTGTATGTTTGTGTGTGTGGGAGAAAATACACAGAGGAAACATTTTCTGCATACTTCCCTCCAATAAATATACACAAAATGAGTCTGTTTGTACCGTAATCTGAAACAAGAAAATTAATAAGAAGCCAACTGCTTTAAATACTATCTTCCGATGTAGTTCCATATGGTAGTGTGTGTGGGAAAGCTGTTTTTTTGTTTGTTTGTTTTCTCTGGTAATTAATTCAGTTGTAAAGTCATACAACTATTCTCTTTATTAGTTATTTGTGCTGGCTTATATTTGAGTAAAACCAAAGTAAAGAATGTCTAGCAAATAGGTCTTAGAACATCATTAAAGAGCTTCACAATTCACCATTATGCAATAACAGTGAAAAAATAGAGCTAAACAAAGAATTAGTTTTAATTAAAGGGTCTTAAATTTGTATTTATCCATCTGGGAAATTTAAAGGTAACTGTCACTTTTTCCTCATGCTCTCTACCAGTTTTATTTTCTCATCGTGCATAGTCCATCCTCATATCAATAATGCCTAAATAGGCCACAGCTTCTATACTTAGGTTTTTGGTAGAACTGCAGCCCACGTAGCAGAATTCAACACACCACCATCCTGTTAAACGTTTGCGTTTTATCACTGCAACCTTTAAAGTGTAAAGAACTAAAAGGCTTTCACATTCTTGTGGTTCCTTGATCAGCAGAGATGCAGCCCCCAGACTCTGACACCTCTGCTTCACAACAGAGTTTATGTTATGTCAGGTTCCCCACAGACTCCGCAGTCTGTCTGTGGGCCAAGGGAGCTCGGGGAATCCCTGGAGAAACACACAGCTGGGAGGGTACTGATTTTGAAGGGAAAGACAACGGGGTAAAGAGGAGAGGGTAGAACAGGCTCAGTGGAATTGTTAGGAATGAATGCACCATAACCGGGCAAAGGGAGTTGAGCGTGTACAGGGAGAACACCACATTCTGCAAACATAATTCAAGGCTCCTTGCTTTCATTTTCAAAACGGTGCATAGTCTGAAATTACAAGTGGGAATTTCTGCTAAATTATACACCTCCTTTGGATTACTGTTGCTGCTTTCTGTAAGGGATGATTCTGGTATTTTTAATTCCACCTTTTCCAATTCAGAATTATCCCACTGCATCACATTATATTCATGCCAAGATCACAGAATGTTCAAAATGTATTTGCATTTGAGCATTTCTCTTTCATCTTTAGTGCATATTAATGTATTCTCTTCTGCTGCATTCACACTCTGTGCTTGCTTTGGCTCATTCACCGACTTCTCAGAGAGCATTACCCTTTTAAAACAAAGCAGGGAATAAAAGATTTAATTTTTCTCTTGATCTTGTTTCCTCATTTTCAACCAAAGCAAAGAACAATCTAAACCAAACAAAAACTCCCCAGAATTTTTCTTTTCTGTATTTTTCAAAATGTTGTTTTTTCTGTTTCTTTAAGGTTTCATAGATTGTACAGTGTCTTTATGATAAACTGAAACTGTCTCCTCTATTCTAAGTTCATCCAGCCTTTACCATTACGTCTGAGATGTCTCCTGTGGGCTGAGGTCTCTGGAGGCCCGAGTATAAGCCAAGGACAATTACATTCAAGAACATGGCTTTGCACAGTGCCCCTTTAGATGTTTTAAATACAAACCGCCAGCTATAGGGCCCAAACATTTTATCTAAACATTTTAAATTCATGGTTCTGGTCCCTGGCTTCTCATGAGGCAAATCCTTTTATGTTGTGAAGTAAGTTGCGCATTGGACTTCTGTGATAATATGTACAGACATTTCTCACCTCAGGGAAATTTGAATAAGTTCAAATCTGTAACGTGTCAAAAAAAAAAGAGAAATAGAAATACACCACAGAGAAGAAAAGCACCCGGGTTTCTCTTCTGTCAGACTTTTAGAGAAAAGTCTTGATTTTTTTGGACATTTGTAGCTGGGGGATGTCAACGTCACTAAATTGCTTTTTACTCTGGTTTGCTAAGAAATGTATCAAAACAGCCGATAAAAAAGGTGGTTTGTTAGTTTCAGTTTATTTTTTACCACCTTTTTGCCATATTTGTGAAACCATGACACATTTTAATAATTAGAAGTGGCATTGCAGATTACTGTGCAATTACACTAATGTAACACGACGGACCATTTGATATATTAAGGCAGCTGCCACGCTGTGGTGGTTACAAGACACATTAATGTTTTGCTGAATTTGTAAGAAATCAGACATTCATTTTTGTGTATGACTTCCATTCCAAAGATGCATAGACTGGCAGAAGTCTTTCTCTCACAAAGATCTGACCAACTATCTACCCCTGGAAATATTATAAATCTTTAGAAATTTGGGTTATTCTGTAATGAGTCAGTTAGCAATATTTCTTCTCAAAGAAAAGCAAATATTAAAGACTGTAAGTTTTAACCAAGTAGAACTTCAGCTTTCCTTTTAGCCATGACTTAAGGAGAGAAAAGCATGTGGAAAAAAAAACAGGGTAAACACAATTCTGTTTAAGACTCCTTTTCATTTTGTATTACAAAATTTCACGCAATAACTTATTTGAAACATCATTTGTCATGTTTAAGTTGTTATCTCATTTCTTATTTAGTTAGTAGTGGTGTTCTGTGGGATGAAATCACAACAGAGAATTAAAGTGGCATATGATTCAAATAGCAGAATAACTTACAAGAAGCAAACAGTAAAATAGCAACTTTCTCAGTCACTGTATGACAGTCATTGAAGTGCAAGATCAACACATCTTGATTTAGTTAAAACTGAAGACAAGCACTCCTCTGCCACATTGTGAACCTAAATGAATGTGCAGTGGGGGATGGACATTTAATGACAATCTATAAAAAGTTAAACTTATGATACCACATATTAAGATACAACCAACAACTTGAAATTTAAAAACGAAATTAAAGAAAACCACAACATGGCATTTTTATGTGATTTGCGTCAAAGAAATGAGTTCTTTTTGTTGTTTTTTTGTTGTTGTTGTTTTTTTTAATCTCTTTTGGAGTTCTCTTTCCTTTTAAAAATTGTTCAAAGCAGACCAAGGTTTTTCATATCATTTTATCAAACAGAACAATTTACCTTTACGGGACCAAAAGGTCAGTCCATTTCCTTGTCTTTCAATTCGATGTCTCAGATACCTTAATCCATTTCATTAAGGAGTGTTGCTTCCAACATACCCCTAAATGTCATCCGGACTGAAGCATCCATTGTAAGCGGCAGACGATGCAAAGGGTACACATATGTCAGTATTCCATCCGTAGCCAATCTGCACAATGGAATTGCCCAGTATGTACATATTCAGGTTCCAGTCAAGCTCCATTATAAGGGGTCACATATTTCTTCAAATTTTTAGAATAACCTTTGCTCTCAGTAGCATCAAATATATGTACAATGACAGCCACTATACTAAGATGGAGCAAATCCTTCCAGCATTTCCTCTAATTGTCAATAATAATGATGATAACAGCGATCTCCGCGGATGTTCGAAAGGTTTAAAGGATCTCTTCTGTCCTTAAAATGTGAGTCATCGTCATAATAATACTCTTATATGTAATGTACTGGTGAGGATTTGTCCCATGTTTAAGAGGCAAGACTTTGACCTCTGTCTCCACACACACACGCACACACGCTAACACACATACACACGCTCACACACACATGCAAAAACCAGACAGAGAGGTATCTAGTATGCTCTTTGAAATCTGACGACAGAACCACCAAATGTAGCACATCAAGGGAGCGGCCATATGTTGTGTCTTTAGCCCTCATTTATATTCTATCTGTGTCTCAATGGGACAACAGTTGAACCCTGCCCACAAGATCTGTTGGTAAGGTGACAAAATTATATCTACTATGACTCTGAATTCAAATAACCGTCAAAACTTATCAGTATTAATTTTGACAACATAAACTGTTTAAACAGTTAATATACAAGTAGTTTTGTGTATCGAACTAGATGTACTTTTAAACTGGGTTCAGTTATCAGGCATTACAAAGGCTTGAGGTAATGCCTACTGCTATATAATGTTCTCCTTTTATAATCTCAATGGCAAAAAACTTGGCATTTTGCCTGAAATCATCTGAAAATTATCTGCATCATTATCAATATTATTTCTTCTGCTCCCCAGTTAGTATGGACTCCTTTTGGATTTAAAAAAATACCTTCATCACATAGACAAGAACCATCATACGATTTTCAATGACATTCTCCTGCAAAAACCACTTTGTCGGTGGGAGGGGCACAGAATAACAAACTTACAAAATCCTTCACAGAGCTCTGGAATAAGTGGTCGTATGTCCCATTTGAGCTCAATTGCAACAAACATTTTGGGTTACTGTTTGATAAACATAACCGTGTATTATATTTGGCATGTTGCTAATCTTTTCTTTTTCCAAACCTGTATAAAATCCATACCATGGGACAGGTACAGTGACTAATTCCAGACTTAAGTGCCTTCATTAAGACTAAGACCAAGACCATAAAAACCCTTATTTTCCAGAACCAGTGGTGTCTACAACCCATCTATAGCAGAGTGACTAAAAGCCTGTCTGAACATCTTAACAAAGCAGATGGTCCCCTATCATTACTAGAATGACTAATGGCTAAACCACAAACCATACATTCAATCCAGGTTTAGCACACAGAGAACTGCATAATGTCTCACTTTTCACTTGTGTGGTTGCCATATTGACCCAGCACAAGCCAATATATGATTGATTTATTTCACACGTAATGATACATGGCTAGACAACTGTACACATTATATCAAACTAACAAAAATAAAGTAATACATAGTTGTAACGCAAGAAGCGTAAATGGCATTTAACATATGAAAGTTACACTGTAAAAATGTGGATCTTACAATTTTCATACAACCAGACGTTATTATTAATATACTGTACATTTCCATTCATCCCAATCATCCAAAGATTGATGTTTGTCCCTTCTTTAATGCTGCTGCAGATGTCTAATCATCCTCATGACAGCATTTAATGGCATGACTATGGTAACCATGAGCAAGGAGTTCATATCAAATTTCTGTCTAAAAGCAAATATCTGGCTACTGATCGGATTCAAATAACACATTGTCAACACTTTATTTTACCCATACAGGCCTTTGCATTAGATTACCTTTTCATGTTTGTTGAAACATCATTTTACTATTGTTTGATGCTGGCATTTAAGTATCGGAATTGTCAATCCAAATACCAAGAAGCTGGCTTTTACAAAATACATAATACACTTTCAAAACACAAAAGTTTTCATGATTATTACTGAAACAACAGACAAAAATTTGTCAAACAGAGGTCTGCATTTACTGGTCTACAACCTAAATGTACTTTATGTCACAAATCCAATTGAAAGATTCACAATGAGTGTTGCAATTGAGCCCTTATGTTTCTGAGAAGTAGCCAAACTTAAATCATAACAAACCTTCCACTATCACCGCCCCTGATTATTCACAAAGAAACAAACTACACCAGCTTATACATCCATCCCAAAATATGTCTGCATCGGAGTCTGCAATGATACATATTTAGATGAAAATATATTTATATAATTTGTGGATTTTTCACAGTAATTTGTACTGCACTGTACCTTTTTGTCCATCTATTTATGCCTACATAATTTTCACCTTGAGGGAGTCTATTGAGTCAGTGGAGACAGCTTGTGTCTCATGTTTCTTTGTAGAAGAAAACTGTCTCTTGAATTTTAGTCTGCGATGTCTCGGCTCTTCAGTGTGGTAAGTGCTGTGCGTATCTTTTCAACTCTGCTGGCCAACAGTGGGGACTGATTTACTCTGAAAGGCTTTTTTTTATGAGAACACAGCTTGTAGAAACTGCAAAAAACATTTGCTTTGGCACAGATTTACATTGTAGCAATGTCCACTCCTTGATCTCCATGGCCATGGTCCTTACTACAAACACAAGTGGGCCATTGTGGTAATCCTTGGCTCAGTACACCTTCACAGATTAGTCTATGTGTTTGTGTATTGCCGTGTCAGTCTATCCTCTCTCCTGGTGTAATGTCAATGCACTCTAGTGTCTTATCATTCTGCACTTAAACCCAACATCAATTCCCTCTCTGTCTTTGACTCTTGCTTACCCTCCCTCTACTCCCGCTTGTGTTTTTAGATCTGAGTCTCTTGGACGTTTTCCTTTGAGCTCCCCTTAAAGAGAAGAGGCTCCATTTGAGGATTCTGGTTTTGTCCCATGAAACCTTTGATCGATCCATGTAAGCCCATGGTGGGCATGGGGAGAGACATTGGTAGTGGAGGGGACATAGAGCTGGGGTTGTTGTTGGTGCCATTTCCTGATGAGTTGAGCAAATTTGATGTTGAGATTGGAACTGAAG
The DNA here is from genome assembly GCA_013363375.1 of Menidia beryllina. NCBI lineage: Eukaryota > Metazoa > Chordata > Actinopteri > Atheriniformes > Atherinopsidae > Menidia > Menidia beryllina. Next base: position 6,508,020 of record JABUIW010000056.1, read on the forward strand.
TACACGAGATTGGAATATCCTGGCCATGCTGGTTCTTGCTGCTGATGATCCCTCCTGGTCCCATACCTTCGGTACCGATACTAAGACCCATCACATTGTTGTTGAAATGATGTGTTTTATAGTAATGATTGAGGGTGTCTGTGCGGCCGATGTTGGGAAGGTTGACAATTTCTGGATGATGTATTCTTAGGGTCCCTTCTCCACCGGAACCAGCATTCATTGTTGATCCACCTGAAATTCCACTTCCAGCCCCAGCTCCAATCTCATCCTCTACGTTGACTATTTCAATGGCTCTAGCTGGGCCATGATGCTTGTGTAGTTGGTGCTGCTTACGAAGTTTATAGAATACCACCAACATTACAGCTGCCATGAAAGTGATGGCCACAAAACAACCAATGATGATCTTAGTTGTTTTCATGACATCGTCAAGGCCTGGAATATTAGTTACATCCATTATAGACACAGTCACTGGATTTTCAGGTGCTCTGTTAGCTCTTGGTGACAGTGACGAAAGAGATGAGAGAGATGGTGAAATAGTTATGCCAGGTCGACCATCTAACCCTTTCTGAGCAGTAGGATTTGGGAACTCTATGAGGGTTTCATTTATATACTGTCTTGCGGAGTTCTCCTCATCTCCTCTTACTGTTTCGACTGTTTCTACAGTGACTGTTGTGAAATAGCTGTAGCCGTTGTTGGGGTCAGAGGCAGAAACATTCAGTACAGCAGTTGCAGTGGTATTTCCAGCAGAGTTGGTAACCATGCATGTATACTGTCCAGTGTCCTGAACAGTGACATTTGTGAAGTTTAGTGTTCCGTCATGAAGGACTGAGATCCTGACTCGGTATGATCCATGTGTCATCAGTGTGCCATTTGGGGTGAACCAGTTCACAGAGGTCATTGAGGTTCCAGTACGACATTTCAGCTCAGCCGCCATACCTTCTGTGACATTGAGGTCAGTGGGTGGCTCCACAATTACAGGGGCAAAGCAGGTAAAGTGGGTCTGGTCTAGTTCTCCAATGTATTTACCCTTCAAAGCTGGTGGGGCATGGCAACGGGCACAACAGGTTGTGTTGCTTGGAACAGTTTCTTTTAGCCACCAGCTGAGCCACAAGACATCACAGTTACAAACCCAAGGGTTATGGTTGAGATGTACCCTCTCTAACTGGTGCAAAGGGGTGAAGAGATCATGAGGCAGGGAATGCAGGGAATTGTGAGAAAGATTGAGCTCCTCCAAATTCTTGAGGTCATCAAAAGCATTGCGTTCAATGACTGAAACTCTGGAGTGCATGAGCCACAGCTTGCGAAGTGACACTAGACCCTGAAAGGATCCAGGTCGGACAATCCCCAGCTGGTTCCCAGACAGCTCTAACTCCTCTAACCTCACAAGTGGAGTGAGGTTGGGTATATCCTTCAGGCCACACATACCAAGATTCAAAAATCGTAAATTCACCAGACCTTCAAAGGCGGCTTCTGAGATGAAATCCAATTTCCTTAATTCCCCTAGATCAAGTCGTCTTAAAGAGGGAACACGGTGAAAAGCAAAGGCTGGCAGCGTCTCTATGGGGTTGTTTCGTAGCCATAGTTCCCTTAGCTTGCTGAGGTACTCAAAGGCTTGAGATGGTACCACTGTGAGACTGTTGTCAAAAAGCTCCAATGTATTTAGGTTAGGAAGGCCATTGAAGGCTCCAACCTCAATCTGCTGGATGTGGTTTTTGGACAGCTGAAGAATTTCCAAATGTCTCAGATGCTTAAATGTATCAGACTTGATCACCTAATAAGGAGGACATTAGAAGAAATGGAGAACAAATGATGAGTGAAGTAACATAAGAAGTAAAGTAATCCAAATACTATTTTTCTTTGTTTTGTAGCAGAAAGCATATTTACCTGAATTAAGTTCTCTTGTAGATTGAGGTATCTTGTGTTCTCTGAAATACTGTCTGGGATCTGATCTAACCTCTTCCTTGTACAGATGACACGGCTTGCCTGGTTGGAGCAGGTACAGGGGGTTGGGCAGGGTGGTGCTGCCTCTGTCAGCTGAGGTCCATGGTTGTGAAACCAGAGCAAAAACTGGACCAACCAGAAGAGGGGGAAAGGGGTGGAGGGGCTAGTCACCATGACAACACGCATGGCAACTGAGTCATGACCCACCCCTATTGCTATGATGTTAATAAGTCACCTCCAAACAGGAGATATTTACGTGCTTATCTTGATTTTCATAGTTAATTCTCTTGACTGTTTTTCTCTGTTGAGCAGTTATTTTTACAACTTAAAGAAAGGGGATTTCTTTTTTTATATTAAAGACAGTTTGACTTTGGTCATACTTAACAATCAAATACATTCATTTATTTTCAATATTTGATTAGTGAGAGCCCTAAACTTTTGTTCCCATGATACATAAGAAGTAATCAAATGATGGGGAAGTGTGTCCCTGCAGAGTCCGGTGCTTCTCACTGTAGAGGGAGACAGTAAAGAAAACATATAGTGAACAAGTGCACAGTGCAGTAAATCTGAAACATTAGGCTAACCCATGCATACAAGCAATCATAATACTGGAACATTTTTGACAAGCTTTTTCTTTGAAGGTGTTTCTTAATATTGTAACTGATGACACTGGTTTCCTTTCCTTCATTATCTGATGTTACAATTCGTATCATGATTTGTAATGGCTAAGAATCTGGTTTAAAAAATTAATGTCAGGTACAAAATACCTCAAAGACCCATTGAGATAAAAAA
>JABUIW010000056.1:6511152-6612348 GCA_013363375.1 Menidia beryllina
TGTAAATGTTGATACACACTTATGATGTAAGTTATTCAAATTCCTGACATGGTGAGTGAGGCATCATTAAACAAGAGTGAAAAAATCTTTTGAAACAGATAGGGCTGCAATCATCAGCAGACTCTCTAAATTTAGAAGTCCTTGGGCTGTAGTCTTATAATGATCTGAAAGAGAAAGTCTGCCTTGTTTAACACCTTCTTGATGCTTGATATTGTGACTTAAGTGGTCACAAGTCTGTGACGTCTGTGAAAAAATTATTAAGGAGATCTTTGTTTATTTTTGTTATGTTACCGTTGTCAGAATATCACTTGAAATAACTCTTGCTTAAACCTAATTTCTATGATAAAGTGGTTATTTATTTTAAAGCTTCTATAACAGCACTCAGCATCTGCTTTCCTATGCGGCGACGATGCATTTGCTCCTAGGAACACAGTTGCTGTGGTAACCTGCTCACTCACCATCTTGTGTTTTTACTGTCCAGTGCCCTATTCCACATTACTGTGTTTAGCTGTGCTTGATGAACATTTGCTGTTCAAAACAGAGAACAGCAGCACCTATGTAGTCTAAAAAACTATTAACCTGAAGATAAACATCCATTTCCACGACATCCTTTGTTCCTAAGAAATTTTTCAAATCAAACATCTAGATACCATAATTAAGTGACCATTATGCTTTAAACTTAGCAAACATCATAAAATTGAACTCTAATGTGAAACTCTGTCTACAAGGTTTGCATATTAGATTCAAATCAGTTGTCATTGAAAACATTGTTCTGTGATCTGGCAAAGCAGCTAGTAAGAAATCTCATAAAGGAATGCATGCTAAAAATAGATTTTTTTTAATGCTCAGCACATCCCAAATCATTTCCTTGTCTCTTGGACACACACTCAAGGAAACGTGTGTGTGTCTTGTCTATGATCAGCTAAACCGTAGCTGCCACAAACATAACACGTGTGTATTTCTAGGGACAAATCATAAGCCTAACTCTCACTGTGTGTTTCCATTGCAGGACATTTTGTTAAGGTGTTCTTTACACTCCTGTTCCTATGCATCCCTATGCAGCAAGTAATTATGCATTTGGATTATTTGACTGACTTGGAAAAAATGTTTCAATGGCTTTCTTAGACACCGTATCCGTTCTGGAAAGGTGGTTTGATAGATAATGGAAGCATAAAAACATGATTAATATTCCACACCAGTGCCCTTAAGAATTTGTTTTTTAAATCTTATGTCCTAGTATTTCATTATGAAAGAGTGATTGCAGTGTTTTGGATCTTTTTTTATATGCTTTCAAATGGAACTGTAATCCTGTTCCAAAATTCCTCCATGTGTACGTTTTACAAAATATAAGCACATGGAGTTATGTGTGTGTGTGTGGTGTGTGTGTGCAACAGTTGATTTCAATAACATTAATTCTTATAGCGAACACTACAAAATAGCTGTTTTTTTATTTTCTTACGACTGTTTTCTTTCTTCCATCATCCCCAATGTGTGATCTAGATGTTAAAAGGCAGTCTGATAAGACCATGTAATTGAGCCATACCTTTTTCCTTTGCATTGAAAGAATATAACCTGCCAGTGTAAAGCTTTATTCTGGATGAAATTCAACCGCTTAATGTCTGTTCACTTGACCTCCCATCTTCCAATCCTTCACAAATAATAGCTCAAGAACAACAGCAGACAAACCGTGAGCCTTATTTTTAGATTATCACACCTTGACTCATCTGAGGAGCAACTCTCTCGCCGATGGCCCTCTTCCTCCTCCTTGTGTTTTCCAAGGGGTTTATGACGTGTTTAAAGCATCTAATAAAGTGTATTTTTCGAAGCAGTTTCACTCAATTCTATTTCTCTTTCTTGATCTTTGCTGTTTTTTTCATGTCAAACGTAGATTGCAACCATGTAGATATTGATTATTCGATCGGGCCCGAGAGAGCGCTCAATCGTGAAAAGACAAATTAGCTGCAAGATGCTGACCAATTGCTACAAACCAATCACATCATCGTAGCGCCTGATTGCATCAATGTCCCTTTCTCCACAACAGAGTCCTTAAGTTTTATGAAGAACCTAAATCTGTGTCATTTCCCATAAACACAGAGGCCGGGGGTGTTCCCCTTTACGCCAAAACAAACCAAAGTAAAATGTATTTACAAATGATCCAGAAGAACACAAAGCTGCACAGGTGCAGCAGGGCCAACATCATCTACTGTAACTATGACAACACTAGATTGATTCAGGACGTGGGAATCAGGGTGGGATTGGATGCATTTGAGCAGTATAGTCCATGCAGCACCGTTTGGAAGATAATGAAGCATCGTGCCAAATCATTTCAGTCGATGACAAATAATTTTCATATTTCACTTTTTCAACTGATGATCACCCCCCACCACCCAAACCCCCCACCCCCAAACCCCCTTCCAACATGCAAACACAAAAGCAACAACCTCACCATTTTCTCTTGTAGTCGCAATCTGTAATCTGCAATCTGGTTTTATCACATATCCTCCGATTTAATATCTCCTACAATTGGACAGAATGGCCTTATTCATCTGTGCAGCTGCGCTCACTACGGCGCACCTTCTCGGGAACGCAATTGAAATTCTGAATAGGCCTAATTCTCCACATGCTGCATTACAAAATGGCTTGCATCCATTCTTACTTCGGGGTAATGCCAACACGACAGCACTCGGACACAATCCACAGACTCAATATCTTTAAAAGAATGGGCAAAGTGATGAAGAATATATGCTTACATAAGAAATCAAATGATGCATTCACTTGGACTTCAGACAAAGCCCATATTTATCAATCTCCTACATTCTTATGCATGTAAGCAACCTTTGCACGTTTAATTGCTTAATTATTTTCATCTCGTGATTGAGCTGGCATCATCAGTCCAGATTAAGGGACAAATGCCACAATTACGCCGGCCATTTCAGTCCCTTACATCTCCATCCACTATGTTGCTTTTACATACCTTAATGTTCCGTCGGCTGCGGCGTAATGTCTCGTAATGTTCTGTCTCCCTTCGACCCTCTCCGATTTTTCTCCCCCGTCTCTCCGTTTCTCTTCCCTAAATTGATTCACTTGTTTCCACGGCTGGAAGCTGGCTGTTGTTCTCGTAGGCTAGGTCCGCAGCGCCAACGCAAAGCAGCGCGGGGAGCTACGGCGCTGGCTGCTTAAAGATGAATACAATCCACACACTTACGCGGAATGAAAAAAAAAAAACAGATCAGACGTCGGGTGGTTGGAAAATCGACGGTAGAACTGTCACACTGAGGGGAAATGGGTTGGGGACGAGAGCATCGATGCGCCTTATCCTCGGAGAGGAACGCAGCAAACGCGACGTCGCCCGCTGGGCAGAGCAGTTTGCGTCCAGCATAAGCGCCTCTTTACGCACATTCCGTATGTTCCAGACTGAATCCCAACAAGACACGATTGGGAGAATATACAACTGCGTTCTCAGGATGCCCTAATAAAGTCAAATGCAGTGCAGCATTTATAGACAGTTACAAGCAAAATAAACATATATTGTTTATCTCTCAGGATTCTCAGTGGCGCAATATAAACTATGTGATAAGCAGCTATGTTTCGTCAAGCAGGCCTATTTATTAATATGACTCAGCAGCTCTGAATAATCATCATCACAGACTGCAGTCCGTGTGTTTTCTTTAGATAAAGGGATTTCGGTAGCACTCAAGCCAGATTTCCAGTGGGTATCTGTTTTGCTCCGTGCCATCTGCAGTAAGCATCATTTCTTGGTCTTTAAGAGTATTGTAGGCCATTTGTGTATGCCTACATTCATAATAACGCTCTGACATGCATGGTAAGAGCCAGCTAAGATGAAATCTTGCAGGCTAATGGGGTCTGTTTTCTGCAGACTTTGCATGTATCTAGTTTTCCTCCTGTGGTGGATTTAAAGCTGTAAATAATAAAGCCAGCAGCACTGTATGTTATGTCAGCATAGACAGGGAGAAAGACAAGTGTGCTGCCCAAAGTGTCTCACACAAAGCCCAGTGTTTCTGAGCTTTTCAGAACAGGGATGGATGAAATTGGTGAGCGTTATTCAGAGGCTTCTGGGCTTGCTGCATGTTTTAATTAGTGAAAAGACTGCCCGCAAGTTATGAGCCAATAAAGGCTTTAGTCCGTGAAGAGATGCCACTGTCAGAACAGTAAATGGCCACCCTGTATTGATCTGTCCCATATGTACTTTTACATGGATCCTTACATCTGGATAACATCACTGTCCCCTGTAGAGTCAACACCCATGTAAGTAGATAGATTAAAAAGCTTTTTATAGTTTTTCATCCAATGGCAATTTTGTAAAAATAAGTCTTGGACTATTTTGCTCTGCCTCAGCCCACAGAAAAGGTCAAAGGACCAGAAGGGCCCGTGATGCTTCAGAAAGACCCCCAAGATATATACTCTCTCTCTCTCTCTTTTCCTCTCCGTCTTTTCCTTCATGCTCTCCCTTGCTACTCCCCTCCCTCTCCGTGAATGCCGTAGTGAGCATTGTTCGCGTCCACTAGCTTTTGCTGAAAGCTGCACAGCAATGAGGTCTCTGTGCCTTTTGCCTCTCTCTTCCTCACCCCTCCCCCTCCTCAGGCTCCCTCTCTCCCACCCATCTACCTCTTGCTCCTTTCCTCTCTTCCTCCCTCTATCTCTCCCCTTCTATTAAATTTCCAGTCACACAGTGGTGCAGAGGATATTCCTCCTTTCCTTCTTCCCCCCTCGTCCCTCATTCCCTCTCAGTCATGTTAAAATCCTTAACCTACATCCAGTCCCTCATTCAACCCTGGCTGCCTTTCAGCGCTTTTTTGCTACTCATGACACCTCCCCGTGTAGCTGTCTGCCTTAAAATGATTCCATGCTGCCCGTGCCATGGTTTAGCCATGTGCCTCTGCTCGCCCTCCTTCCCCTCTTTCCACTCCGTGTCCTCACTGTGTCATTGTGCATTGAATCTGATATTCCCCTTATGCGCGCATGCCACGCGTGTGTGTGTGTGTGCGCGCCGGCACCCTTGAGCTTGTGTGTGTCTGCGAGAGCGAGCGAGAAGGACATACATTTGTGCACAGTAAATGAACAAACACTCATTGCTGTATTGCTTGTGTCATCAGTACAGAAAGACTCTTAGAGTGGAAAAATAACTGCGAGTGCTAATTCCACAATCTGAGGGAAGCGCATGGCATTTCCAATACGACCCAAACCCTGCAAACTCTTAATGCTATGTTAGAAGCCACAGGGGAGGAGAAAGGGAGGGAGATGAGGATTTGGCAGCAACATGCTAGCAACAAGACATATGTGGCATGCTGATAGCACTAGAGAGGTTCAGCTCACACTGAGTAGAATCCTTGGATGGGTGCTGATACACATCCATCACTTCTGTTGCTTCTTCAGCCTCATGCCCACTTTGGAAGTGGGGGACTAAGGGATTGCACGTAGTTAAAAGAATACAAATGTCGTTCATTTTTTAAGCGGTCGCTCTTTAGGTGAAAGAAAGCCTTAGTGATCTCTTCAACAGCCCCAACCATCCAACTGGGATCGAGAACAAAGTGGCATTTTTTTTTGGTCGCTATATTTAGGGTTGCAACTGAAAAAGTTGAGTTAGTGCTCATTGCCATCTGTGCAAAAGAATAAGAGAGATACAGGAGAGAGTTTCGACTTATTCATGGTGACATCTGTGTGTGTGTGTGTGTGTGTGTGTGTGTGTGTGTGTGTGTGTGCGTGCGTGCATGTGTGAGTTAGAGGCAGAGAAAATAGAGTGAAAAATCCTAGTGTCACAGTATCTTAGCAACTGCCTCCATCTCCTTGGAGACAAGAGCTGACATCATTTCCTGTCTGTGAGAACTCACTTTTGGTTTATATACTTTGTGTTTGTGCATATGATGATGTGAATTTGATGCCTGCATGTGTATGCGTCTGTCGGCATAACAGTGTTTCCAGTACGTATGCAGATGGAGGCATCAAGGACACACACTGAATACAAAAACAATGCATGCCATTCTCTTCAAAAATTCTACAGTTGAACTTAGCTTGTTTCCTCTTTAACTTTTGTATGAATGATTTTGGTTTGACTTGTGATCGTGAGACAGATTCAAAGCCAAAATTAAAACTTAACATGAGATTCTAATATATATTTTGGTAGTATGCAGTTTGACATTGGACTTCCAAAGAGCTTAAAGATAATTTAAAAAAATGTTTTTTTCTTCTTGGCTTTGCAGCTAATATTATGGCAAGTTTGTCTTCACCTGTTTTTGTACTGTTAGGCCAACTGAAAGGAGCCCTCTGATCAACACACAGAAGGTTTTATATTTAACTGCCATCTTGTGAGAAATTGAGGGAAGTGCAAGTATGTGATTTGATTTTGATTGAAAAAGACATGTTTAACAGAAAATATTTACTAATATTGCAATTCATTACACCCATAAATAATGACACAACAAAAAAAAATCATTTATCATGTAAACTATTTGAGGTGAATGATTAATACTGGACAGAAAAATCAAGAACTGAGTTCAGAGAAAGAGACCACAGGAACACTGTATCCGCAAGTTAGCTTTATTTTCCAAGCCCACATTCTGTATGACTTTATAGAAGTGGCATGTTATAGTGACATTACATCAAATAAAGCCACAAAACACATTATCTTCCACAGTAAAGCACACCAAAATATTTTATTTAAACATTTTTTTAAAGCAAAAATAATTCCAGATCAAATTAAACATCCATACAGACAAACTGAGTTACAGAGTGATTTCTTAGGTGTTTGCGAAACACACCTGAGAACTATGGGTGCTCCCTGGGTCCTCTGAAGTTTAGGGGTTGATCGTGGCGCATTAATCATAACACACCTTAAACTCTGCTCCTGAATTCCACCGAAACGTCTTTCCAGGGCAATTGTTTTTTTTAGTGGTGGTCAACAACTGTTGTGCACTACCCTAAGGATTATCACGAAACAGTGAAGCACACTTAACACCCACATTCAGATTAAGTTATTCATTTGAATACATTATTAATCAACATGTGTGAATGTGTCCCGCTCCTTTTAGCAAACCAACCAAAGCCCCAGACTGACAGGATGTGGTGAACTCTATCACAGCTCATTGTGTGAGCAACTGGAATAACTGTATTTATCGTGTTGTTTGGACAAAGAAATATTACTCGCATGCTTTAATCAATTATTGATGTTAATTTTTTGTTGTATTAGGAACTTTAAATATATAAGGTCTGGAAAAGTGGCTCATCAAGAGCTCAGAGTTGTTCTTCATGGATTAAGTTGTAAGATAAAAACTTTTAGTCTAAAGGTCCAGTCTAAGTTTGCTTCTTTTGATCATAAGTGCTCTTATGTTCATTTGATTGTTTCCAAGTTATTTAATCTTTCCTTGTGACATCCAGTAAGTGATCTGAATTTTGTCCATGGAACCACTATAAATGAAAACATAAAAAAGATTAATCACGGCTGCATGTGTTTTACCTCCAGACCAGTCCTTAGACCGCTTTATCTTTCCCTTTAAAGGTCAGAATTTTTTTCCGAAGACCCAGCTGAAAAAGAAAAAGGGAAAGGAAAATGTAATCTCTGTTTCATTATTGTGGTAAACATTGATGCTTCACGAATGGCAACATGCACCATAAAAACAAACTGTAACGTATACTATGAAAAGAAAGCTAAATGTGTGTGATTACCTGTTCACAGACCATTTTCACTGCCTTTTTATTGCAAGAGCATTTTAAAAGTCCCTTTGTCTCAAAAAAGAGACATTCCACGACTTTGACGACACGAGAGTTATCAACGTTTCTGTGGTCTGGTAGAGTGTAGTTTGGGTCATAGGTATGATGCATCGCCACCAGAATAATTTTTGGATTTCCTTAAAATGGACAGCAAGAATCAAAGTTTGCAAAAGAGAGAACAAACATAGCTTTTTATTTCTCCATGTCTCTTTGGCATGTGAGTTACTGCGTGCTTACCTGAGATACCAGAAAGCGCTGAATCAACATCTGTAGTAAAACGACTGACGATTGGACAGAAGACAATGACCGCACTGCTCTTAGCTTGATCATCCACCACTTTGGCACCTCTTTTCCGGAGTTTTTTGAGAAACTTTTTGTGAGACTCATGGGTATTTCCAATAACGTATGTGAAAATTTTCACCTTCTTTCCTGATAAATAAAAGGAAAAAGATGAAGAATATTCCACCTACTCAACAGAAACCATAAAGTTTATCACTTTGTTATAGTCACATACTTTCTATTTGATTCTATTCTGACTAAATATGTTGGTGCTTGACCAACCTATCACCACAGTCACTCTTAACTATTTAAAAAGGTGTATATTAATCCACATTGTGTGATAACATTAACTGTCCATATGCCTACAAGAATGTTGAGAATACAAAGACTATGCCAAAATGTTGCCTTCACTTTATTTAATTTGTTTTGCTTTTATTTTTAATACGTCATTAATTGATCCATTCATTAAAAACAAGTAGTGTCAGTGGCCTGATGTAAACATTTTCCCATAACCGCCCATTCGTTCTTTTGTCATACCTGCTCGAGTTTTTTCAGGTTCAGAGGAAGACATGGCACCTGTCTCAGGATGAACAAACAGAAGCCTGCTGCTGGTATGAAATACACACAATGAAGTGATCATCAATGAGGGTGATCACCTCTATAACATCAGACATTTTGTCTGGAGTGTCCTGGTGCATTTAAACAAGGCCAAGAGACATGAGCACCAAATCAAGAGGCCTTTTGCAAACATATTCAGCGCCCAAATTTCTACAGTCAGGGAGCCTAAACAGTAGCCTATTTTTAATGAGGTCCATATCCCCTCACATTCACAACCAAATCAGGTTGTCAAATATTCAAAACAGTTTTAAAAAACTGCACCTCTGACTTTACAGGCCTCAGTACAGCAAATAATAATGTTCATGACAGGATGTTCAGAGTAGGACTGAGGACTGAAGGCCTTAATCCGCTTTTAAACACGATCAATAGAAAGATGTTTTTGAAGCGGCAGTGCTTTTATAGTTAAATAAAACTTACTGTTATTGTCGAAGTGTTGGTCTCTGTCTTCAGTCTGCGGAATGCAGGCGTAGGTGGCAAGCTTTTGCTTTCACTTTTAGTCTATTATGACGTGGTGTGGAGGGCTGGGTTACTGTGATCTTACCACCAGAGGGAAGCATTGTGTTGATGTTGGCAGGCGCTGGACCTACCAGCCTGTGCTTGCTTTATGAAATCTACATTGTAATTCCATTTTTTGTCATCATATAGGGTGGATCAGATTTAGCTGCATGCATGTCAGGCTCTATTCTCATGGCAGTAAAGACATGATCCTCCACTCTCTGGTTCTCATTTCCAGCATAGTGTTTTCCTTCTCAGTGGATGGGTTGCTTAAGGACAGGCATTAATTTCACATACTCTCTCCATCGTTGAAATACAATTTTGTTTATAGGAGAAAACTTACACCGTTAACTGTTTTAGCCACAAGGCACTTGTTCTTCGCTGGACAGGGCACTTGAAACAAATTAAATACACTCCAATGGGCACCACTATATCCCCCATGATACATATGTATCTGATAGTGAAAGAATAATAGCCTTTTTCTGATTTCAATTCACACATGATCGATTTAAAAGTCTCTACTTAATTTATTTTTCTCTTATTGTAAGAAAGATTAGAATATCAGGACACAAAAATATTCTTATCTGTCTTTTTATAGCTTAAATGTGTGATAAGTGTCACAAAATGAGGTGGCAATTCACATTCACACACTGTTTTGCTTCCTGTCAAATGTTTAGGGAAGTTTTAAAATATGATCACGCAAATTCTGAATCATAAGCAACACCTAAACTGCATGTTCATTTTGATAAAAAACTGCACCATCTATGTTTATTTGTGATTTTCTAACCCTAAGAGGCTGAATCTGTGGGAGTCATTTGTGATTCATCTGTAATATGAAAAAGTGTGTGATCATCTCTATCTCTTCTCAGCATCTGATCAGAGCTAAGACAGGCCGACACTCCCCCTGGCAGTCTGCTCTTAGTCTGACAAATGGGCACCACTTCTGATGGAGTGGTCAGAGGGTAAATGACCTATATTTAGAGAACTCCGAAAGACAGCCCGCAAAAAGAAAAATGTGTAGGTCATTCGCAGTCAGGCTGAACGTTAGATCATAATGTTCGCGGCTTGTCAACCAACCTTCTCACTTAATTCTAAACTTCAAAAGTACTAGTAATTTTTCAGAGATGCTTCCAAAATGGACACATTTGAGGTCTTTCTTCAGCAGAAATGTTCCTCTGAACTGGGTCGTACATTATGTGCAGTGGGTCGACAGAGTTAAGATCCTGTCACAAGCAGATGTAAGACAAGCATTGTTGAATGGGGGGGTAAAGTGATTTTAGTATTTTTGATAGTTACACTGAAAAGCAGAGCTGCGCTCAGCAGAGACGGACGATTATAACATTTAATCACCGGGCCCTATCGCTGAGCTTTGCAGGCTTCTCGCCCCAAGGTTTGATTTACCCGCCCTCTTCCTGAGGAAAAATCTCATTCACTAGACGGATTGCTGAGCAGGTACTTCCGACCAGCCCCTATAAATCATTCTTTAATCAGAGCCCCATGAGATTGGGCCCAGACACCCGCAGGAGCACCACTGTGACATCTCAACTCCTCCCCACGCATCTCTGCAGCCCGGGGAGTTTTTATCCTCTTCTGTTTTCCACCGTGGTCTTGCCTGTATTTGTATCATTGATCAGGAAACTCAGAGGGAAGACCACACACCAACACCCAACACTTCCTACTTAAAGCAAAGTGATGACAAACAAGATCTGGGATAAAGTGGGTAACTGTCCCAGAGTCATGCAGCCTTAACAGTGGAGAGCCAAGCATCTCTGCAGGGTCAGGAATTTAGCATGTTTATGAATAGACTTTGTTCTAAAGTTCTTTCTTGCATTGTTTTCTCCAAATGGATTAGAAATACCACCACAATGCTTCAGTTTTTCCTTTATTTAAAATGTGGATGTATGTGGAAATATTCCGGCACAAAAACGTCCAACACTTAAGCACAGACTATGTGTCCAAAGACCCATTTGAGCAATGACTGAGTTGAGAAAACATTTTTTTTTTCTTTGTAAGTCAGGGATACTCTGACGTCATTATGTTCCAATGTTTTTTTTCTGTCCTCTGCTGCTTTGGAGCTGACAGTCCGCTCAAGTTGCCAGAGAGCGCACTCCGCTCCTGCCCGCCGTGCGTAAAGACTGCGGATACCTCCCGGAGTTTAAAGACTGGAACCGGTGCACAGCAGCCTGACACTCTCCAGCTGAACTGAAGCGACGGGTTCGTGGATTGTCTAAAAACGCTGCGTGGTGAGGAGATGGAACAGTTGACTCCTCAACTTTACTGATTTGTCCCTGATCCGGAGCAAGTGGACACCACGGCCACAGGAGCGACTAAACAAAATACGCTAGAGACGCACATATCTGTAAGAAAACCATGCGCTGTCCATGTCTGTGGAGAGATGGCATGCGTGCTCCTCTTCTGTCGACTTTTCCCCTTCTCACATCGGCTCACGGGAACGTCCATTTGCCTGCTATCTCTGTTTCTCTCCTATTTGTGTTACTGTGCGATATTCCCCAGCGGAGCCGTCATGCGGAAGCCCGGTGATCTGGCAACCAGCTGTCAGCGAGCCGACGGACCCAAGCGGCGTCTCCAGAAGTCCATCTCCTGTCTTTTACCAACAGATGCCAACCCGAACAGGGTGGACAGAGCACCCCGGCAGAAATCCAACCAAAGACGTCCTTCGACTCCTCAGGTCGTCAGGAATGACACGCCCAGTCCTCCCATGAGTCATTTAAAGTTTGGTAATAAAAAGTTACCGAAGGCGATCATAGTCGGTGTGAAAAAAGGAGGAACGAGAGCTGTTCTGGAGTTCATAAGAATTCATCCGGATGTGCGAGCGGCTGGAACCGAAACGCACTTCTTTGACAGGAATTACGATCGAGGCCTTGAGTGGTACAGGTAAGAACATGGGTTATTTCATTCTTTCCCCATGAATCACAGATGAATCCAGCTCCGACAGCTCAGATTTTTAATTTTCATTTCATGACAGTGGAATAGGCTTTTTATTATCTCAATTCACACATGACTGATTTAAAGGTTATACAAGTCTTTTCTTCATTTAATTTTCTCTTCTTTTAGGAATTAATATAAGGAAGGATGCAAAAATGTTTTCACTTCTCTTTGGATAGCTGATGTGTGATGAGTTTCACTACATCAGAGGGAAATTCACTGTCAGCAATTCTATACTGATGCTTCCGTATCTGTGCTTCCTGTCAAATTTTCAGAAAAGCCTTAAAATATCAACACTTTTAAGTAAAAGACACAGATAAAACTTATGGAAATACTGTAAACCTAAAACACCTGGGACTACAGACCAAGTTTGGCCTATAGAATTGTCCAATCGTACATGTTTCAACACTATTTGGGAACTTGAAATTTAAGGAGGTTCTGGTGACAATATGAGCCTACAGGAGACGTTTGTGTAATCATGAAGCTTTGATTCCATTTCTGTGGTCACTGAATTACAAAATCCAGGTTTTATAAATGAACATAATGTATGAGAATAAAAATCCTTAGACAAACACTTGATATATACATTTTTATGCATTGATAAAGTATTTCACTTCAATGCTCATGTGTCTATCAGTTATCTATATCTATAGCAATACCTATGTTTTTATCCAACTGAATTTATTGATTTTCAAAATCTTAACAAGTTAGGAACTTTAGAGTCTGAATTTAATCAAGTCATTGATATAAAATTGTGTCAATCTCCAATTTCCTATACGTCTCAGTGAAAGGCATTTAAAAAAAAAATTCAGACACACAAAGGCAGCGTCTGGTCAATGGCAATCTGGCCCTGGTAACTGATGGGCCTGCTGGGGGAAATGAAAAGGCACGACTCACAACAGTCAACAACATCAGCTGCTGGCTTAGACAGGCATTAGCATGTCCCTTTCGGAAGCTGGTACACCGAGGCTGAAATCCTGCTCATGCCTGAAGCTGAAGGGCTGAAATTCACCGAACGATGTCAAATAACCTTACAGTAAATGTACTGAATTCCGTTGGCCTTTCACCGCATTTGAATGAAAAGATAATAATAAAACAACACTCTTAAAAGGAACTAGTGATATGAAAATGGTTCTCTTTTCAGGCCATTTAAAAGGGTTGCTAGTCCTCTTTAGAAATGCTTGTTGCTAACCATTTTGTATTTATCTCCAAGAGATAGGCCAATTCAAATGATATGTTTGGAGTTTGAGCATCAATTGATTAGAATTTGAGCCTAAATTGATTAGAATTTGTCAAAGTTTTGCTTTTTCAAAAACTGTGCTGATCCAGCTGGCTGTTTCATTAGACAGTCTTGGTTTGCAATTTTCCATTTAAGGCATGTTTTCACCAAAAATACAGCATAATGCACACTCCACACAGTTGATGAGGAAGTTTGTTTCTCAGTTGGAAGTATTAATCATTATCATTTTACATGTCATTTATTCTCTCAGTAGCCTCAGCATAGATTTGACCTGTAGCATCCCAGTACCTCGCTTCACATCCCCATACATCACTGTCTTTTATTCCTGCACTATCTTTCTGTGTGAGTAATGTTTTGAAGTGGGTAGGGATCCTATATGTGTATCAGAGTCTTTAATCATTAAAATAACTTTGGAAATTGGTCTGATTTAAAACAACTTCAGAGGAATAAACCCCGTTCACACCGACAGAAATTAACCAGATGAATTTCTGTTCCTGACTTAAGCTTCTTTATCTTCATATCCCACCTCTGATGGAAAAAAGCCTTACCTGATTGATTGTCAGAGATCTGTTGAAAACAGACAAACTTTGATTTTTCACAACGCACCATGTTGCAAATTAACAGTGTATCCCTAAGCAGTTGCTTTATTTCACAGTGATAATCCCCTACTTTACACAAACACTTTAGTTATTTGAAGTTCAAAATTGTTTATGCAAAGGAGAACATATGAGTGAAGTTAATGGGAGAATTGTTCATGCAAATGGTCAAACAGGCAACCAAACACTCACACACATATCTAACTCCAATTACATTGCATGTTAATGATTGACTGTCATGATGCCTGCTGGGGGTATGTGTGCAAAATAATTATAGACTGAAAGAATCTCAGCTAATTGGCTCTCTTCAGGATAGTTGGCAGCTGAAGCCCTTTTATCTCAGAGATGTCTCTTTGAGATGTGAACCCCGGTCCATTACCACACTTTGACTGTCAGCTGTCAAAACTGTTGAAAGGTCAAATTAGGATCGCTTTTCAAATAAAAGAGCTGCGTTGTCAGTGAAGTCCAACTTGTTGTTTGGCCCAGTCTCCTTACAGACCTGTAACAGAGTTGACTTTGTTTACGTTCATGCATTATCTGAAGAAAACTGGAGTTTCCTGTCGTGAACCTGCCAAGCAAGTTAAGATAGAAATGCTGGGCCAGGCATCCTATAACAAACATATTAAAGCAATTATAAAAGTAAATAAACACTGAAATTAATTTGGAAGTTCCAGGGAAAATGAACCACGACTCGTCTTCATTTTCTGCTGTTTAGAGCCATCGTATTGTTCTGTTGACTTATACCCCGCAAAGCTTTCCAGCAATGGTTTAGGGGTGATACACCACTGTCTTAACAACGGTGGTGTATCACCAACTGCTGCTTGGTCATTTAGGGTTTCTGGTTCAAATCCTTGTGTGGAGTTTGTATGTTCCCACGCTCAAGGTTACTCCTATCGTCCAAAAAGACAAGTTACATTAACCGGTGACTAAATTGTCCCCAGGAAGGTGTGGTTCAACGAAGTTTCATGCTTGTGAACACCATCAAAGAACAAACTTTTTCTCTGTGAATATTTACCTGTTTAAACCCCTTCTCTCAAACCTCCCAGTGGCCTAGTTTGAAGACCCAGAAGTAACCCTAACAGTGTAACTGCTATATTTATGTTCTGTTTGCATTCCTGGTGATTTATTGCTGTTGAACAGAGCAGGTCTGATGCACAGGAAAGCTGTCAGCAACGCAAGTCTCCAGTGACGACAGACCACTGTGTCTCATCTTCATTTACATTGGAAAACTGGGTTTTTGGCCAAATAGGAGTTCAGTAAGGGTGGTTTTATGCCTTTGCAGTTCTCCTGTGTAAACTTGCCCTCGTTAAATCTTGTATACACTTTTTACCCTTGACAGAGTAAATCCAAGGACGTGGTGTTCCCCATGTCTGAATTTTCTACCCTTCACATAACTCTTAACAGAAAGAATGAGCTATAAACGACACTCAAACTTTCACTTTCTGTTTTCATCTTTCATTCAGAAGTTTAATGCCAAGGACCCTTGAAAGCCAAATCACGATGGAGAAGACACCAAGCTACTTTGTGACCAGAGAGACTCCCCGCCGGATCTCCGCTATGTCCCAAGACACCAAGCTCATCGTGGTGGTTCGTGACCCCGTCACTCGAGCGATATCAGATTACACTCAGACTTTATCCAAAACCCCCGACCTGCCGAGCTTTCAGGAGCTGGCCTTCAGAAACCAGAGCCTGGGCATGGTGGACATGTCCTGGAACGCCATTCGGATCGGTCTGTACGCCTTGCACCTGGAAAACTGGCTTCGCTACTTCCCTTTGACTCAGATCCACTTTGTGAGCGGCGAGCGGCTCATCACAGACCCGGCTGGCGAGTTGGCCCGGGTGCAGGACTTCCTTGGGTTAAAACGCATCGTCACTGACAAACACTTTTATTTCAACCGCACCAAGGGCTTCCCTTGCCTTAAGAAGCCGGAGAGCAGCGGCTCTCCCCGCTGCCTGGGCAAGTCAAAAGGCAGAACTCACGTACAGATAGACAGAGATGCAATTGAGCAACTGCGAGACTTTTATAGACCTTATAATGTCAAATTCTATGAAATGGTGGGGCATGACTTTAAGTGGGAATAGATGACTGAAACATTCTGTACTTTACATTGCACAGTAAAGATGGATGGGTTTTTCAAATGCTTTTTCAAGTTCTAACACAGTTCTGCTGTTTGATGTGACTTTGATGAACAGAGAACTTGTAGCGTTCTATTTACTGGTAGACGTCATGTCAGCTTTGAGATTTTTTTTTTTCGGGTTTGTGTAACTATAGATTACAGTTGACTGGTTTGCTGACGTTCTCAGAAAAAGTAGATTCCCGGGAATGGGATTAGCTCCTCTCAAAGTCTGCGTCGCTTATCAAGGAAGAGCTTGAAAGCGAGACCTTGGAAAATGTCAGCTATGTCTTCAGGGAGAGCAGCGTTAAGCTGCAGCACTGTGGTGGGAAGTCCAAAATATGAAGCCATACAGCAATTATGAAGCACCTACTATAGAGTAAAGTTCAGTTTTCTATTGTTTCCTGCTGGTATATACAGAAACAGCTGCGCTTTGCTTGCAAAATGTGTTTAGATTTTAGTTATAAAGGTGTCTGATCACTGCATTGCTTGTTCGTGAACTTCATTAAACTAAACAGTCTCATCTGAAGTTTTGACTACTAACAAGTGCGTTTTCTTCTTCCCTGCTATTGCTTGATATTACAAAGAGGAAAGAAAAAAAACATCACAGCCATGAAAAATGGTTGTAGAAAACATCAAGTTTGCAAGGTGATGGTTTACGCTGCCATTCTTTGAGGGCGATTGCATTCTATAAGGTTTGATGTGAGCCTTGGAACTGGTGGTAGGTGCATGAGTGGGTGTAGGTGAAAGGAATTTCAATCACTTTTCAAAGACAAAAGAGAGAACACCTAGCCGTGGTGGGTTATCAAAAAGATTCCGGGACTCGGTCTCACAATATTGCAGTAAAAAGTTTCAATTCAGCTACATTCTGTGAATACTAAAGCCAGACCTCCTGTCCTTGCTGTAATAGCACAAGAATAACCCTTTGTGAAACATGAAGAGAGAGCACATATTTTCATTTTGAAGAAGCATCTGTATGATTCTAAAACTCAAAATCCCTATCACAAAATGTGATATTATGAGTAATTAGCAGCGTAAGTGAGATAAATTTTTTGTTTTTTCAGTCAATTGTGTTCAGTTCATTTGTGCACTGAAAGGTATGCAAAGTTATCTATACTGAGGACATTTTTCCCAGTTAAAAAACCCCCCATCAAACTGTTTTTTCAAGCCTGTCTTCATGCGCTTCACCTTCTCCTTTCATTTCCTGTGGACTCATACGTAAGAGAGGGCCTTAAAGGGACAGGAGTAAAAGCAAAGTGTTTCAAACAGACCCTGGCAGCTACAACAGTATTAGAAAAGGTCCCACATAAGAACCTGTAATTGTGCGTGATTCACTACAGCGTATACATGTTTTAAAAGCAAACAATAGAAATATAGGTAAAATTGCTCATCATCTAGACGGTGTGGTTGAATTTAATCAGTTTTGCTGTAATTTAAATGACTGTCAAATGCTAAGAACTGCATCAAACTAAAGGAACTTGTTAATGTATCATATTACATTGGAGACGATGCCATCCCTCCAGATAATATTCAAGAAGGCTTCATTTCTATGCATGACTTGCAGATTGACATAGTTCACTTCAAATTTTACAGATTTTTCTGTATCTAATAAAATAGTAAACTAAATGAATAAATGAAGCATCATCTGATTCTCATACTCAGTGTGGTCAATTTTAACTCAAGACAAAAAGGACTTATAAAGTTAAGAAAATACTGAAAAAAAATAAAATCTATACCTCAAGAGTAATAGAGTGATATAGTGATGAAAAAGTTAAACACATCATACTATGAGACAAATGGTAAGGGTTTTTTATAATTGATCTTATGTTTGTTAATATATTTGAATATTTCCACGTTCTAAAATAATTTAATCTTATATGTTCATGTGTCTGCATTTACTTATTTATCTGTGTATGTTTTATATAATGCTTGTTGCATTCTTATTTATATTCAGCACAGGAAACCCCTGGTGGAGGCAGCAGATTATTAAATTTACTATTAAATATTTGATTCATGTTGGATCTTCAAACTCTGAAAATCTGTTTTCTTAACTAATAAAACTCATTAATGAAAGTTTCTCTCTGTTCTCTGCATACCTCAGAAGCTTAGTACTTTTATCTTTGTGAATACTGTTTAATCTAGAGTCTTCTTGAAATTTGCATGTGCCAGCGTGTCTGCTTTGAAGATTCCCCAGCATTTGGCATTAGAAATCCAGAAAGTTGAGCTCTTTCCTTTGCTATGTTTAGACTCTGACATTCTCGTTTTTTTCCAGCCTCCTTCAAATGGCTACATTGTTAAAAATAAGAAGAAAAAAAAACTCGAAAGATGCTCCAGTATCCATGACCCTCCCTCAACCAGACACCAGCCTTTTCTTCTCCATCTCTTGTCAGAGCTTTTCTTTCTCTCTCCTCGTCCCAACATTCATTAAACTCGCAGGACCTCCAACGGGGGGAGTGCAAGCAGTGTGGCTACACCACCTCTGATGCCCTCCTTGTCACAATGCTCACCGGCAGCTCATTTCTGTTGCCCAACGAGCACGCACAGGTGAACGTCTATCTGGTCCTCACTGCGAGCAGCAACCCCTCTGTATGGTACACAGGGGTCCTAATTAGGCCTGAGGGCTGGAGAGAAGCAATCCCCTAGAACAAGCATCAGCCAGAGTCTGATTAGACTCAGTGAACAGCTCTCCAGAGATTGCCTGCAGGTCAAATCTCTCCTTCTCTTTCTACCTTAGCCTCTCATGCACACCGGCTGCACACACACACACTTCCTCTTCAAGCCCCCCCTCCCTCCCCTTGAGACCATCCCATGCAAATTATTAAATCTTTTGCATGTTGGAGCACTACAATGTGACCCATTTGTAGTCAAGCTAACGAGGTGCTTGTGACTTAATGAGTGTGTGATTTGTGGATATCGCGTTAATCAGTGTTTTGTCTTGTTATGATACAAGACCTAATGACTAAATGGTTACATCAAATAACCAGATATGGACATATTTAGCTTCGCTGAAGGTTTGGATCACATTCCTAATCAAAAGACCTTTCCTGTCGCGTACAGTTCTCAGCACCTCATCCTCATGCTGCAGCCGGATAATTACCGAATGCTTAAAATACCTGCAGACAGCGGAAGGGATCGCTTAATCCTTCACAAAACTGCCGATACATGCTACACGTAGATCTGACTAACTCTGAGGACACACGCAGATGCAAATAGTTCTTTTTAAATCTAAGAGAGAGCTATAACCATCAAGATTATTCTGAAGGAGTGAAAATCTATCCAGAAATGGTCACCAGACAATAACTAAGTTTTAGAATCAGGGCAGTGGCTGAGGAGAGACTTTTAAGTGTTCATGTGTCACAGCGATGTTCTCAGCAAGTGGATAATGTAGTTCATCTCCAGCATAATCCCTGTTGCCTAATGTAGCCTCAAACCTTCACTTCTTTGGATTTTTAATGAGCACAGAGGCAAGGCGGAAGCAGCAGCGGCGGATTACTTCCAAAGGAATCCTTCCCTGAAACAGTAATATTGGGATCATTTTTACGTAGTTGTCAACAACACCCTAATAAGTGTTAATGTGTGCCTTCAGGAAAACGCAGCCCACATACTGCTCTTTTGAAGCTGTGGCAAATTAAAAGAGTATACATTCTCTTAGTCCTCCTCTTCCGTGCCGTTTGCTCATGACGTTCTCGTGGGATTGCATGAGGTTCCCTGGTACCCGAATGAGACAGCAGCTGACAACGGCGAGGCACAGACTCAGCGCCGCACCTCGCTCGGTCCTAATGCTTCAGAATAGTTTAGCTTCCATAGCCGACAGGGTGTCCCAGTGGTCGAAATCACCAGCAGCAAGGGAGCCAAATTAAAATGAGGCGCTGACAACAGTGGCACGGTCTCAAGCATGTGATGATACACGTTCCATAACTATTCGGAGACCAAAGTTAGAGCTGCAGTGCGTAGGGATGACACTTCCTAAGTGGGCATGTGTGATGTGCTCTATGCACCTATACGTGTACCAAGGAGGAGAGGAACTGAGGCAGAATAAAAAACTAGATATCAATTTTAATGTAGGTCATGTATGCTTTATATAATCCACATCTTGCATCTACATTCAAATCAGCAGCCACCTCCATGTGTCTTCCTAACAGGAGAGTGAGAGAAGGGTGGTGAGGATGTGAGATTCTGTTGGGCGCGTGGCCTTTCAAGATTCAGACGTGTGAAATTCTGCAGAGTCCTTCAAACCAGAAACAGTTGTTCAGCGCCATCTCCATGTTGTTGTATCTATTTGTCAGACAAGGGAGAGTCTGCCTTCTGTGGAGTAGCTAAAGTGTGATAGAGAGCTGATTAGATTGGAGGGGTAGTCAGACCTCAGTGTCTATCTCACCAGGAGATGTGTTCTAATTAGAGACTGTGCCTCATGTCTCACTGAGGAGAATAACAAGGCTCATCCCAAGGCTGCCTCCAGATGAACTTCAGCAGACACAAGCACATCTGATGGAGTGGAAATCGGCGGACTTCAGACCACACCTGAGCTGGCATGCAGAACATTAGGATTCAGCTGGTGCTGTGCATGGAGTGGCTGCAGGTTCAGAAAGATAAGGAACAGTTTGATGTACAACTTCATCTTTCTAAGCCTGATCTAGTTTAACATTGACAGCTTTTTTTTCCTTCGTTGAACTGACCGTTATTGATATTCCAAAAGGTGAGATTATGCTGTTAATTTAGTAAAACATATCTTTGTGGGGTGACTGCTTTTTATTTAGCTAGAAAAAGGCCAATTTGTTAAGCAGCGATCTGTGCATGCTTTTTCACGTCATATCATACAGGTCCTCGCTAAATGCTGACACTAATTAAGTGATTACAAGATACATGCATATCTGCTTTAGTAGAAATTTCCACATTTCTGCATTTAAAAACTACCTCGAAGAGACCTTGCTCAGTTTTGTACTGAAAACTCTTTATTACATACAGAGTGGGATTTCTATCACAGATATATATACAACACTTTCTTATGTTACTTTGTTATGCATCTCAATTGTGGAACGATATCTGTTTATTGACAACTTTCAAGGATTATGGGCTTTGGATTTTATGTCTGACCATGGACTGTGTACAGCCTCGGTAGAAATGGATGGGTGACATTTTCTCTCTTGATGAGCATCAGTAAATCTTTTCAAAGCCTCTGCCATGGTCAGATTTTGATAAGTTCTCTGAATACAACAGGTCAGTTATTGATATAACTGATATCTGATTATTGTTCCACTGACTGACTTCTAAAACAACATTTCATGAAACCTGCATCTAAGTGTTCACATGCAAATGTTTCTGTTTTCCTTGAACACAGAATTTTATCATCATTAGTGCTTTCATGAGTAATATTGCAGTGATTTCCTTCACGAATAATAAACAAATTGTTTACCATCACAGAGTAACACGCACACACACTAGCTGTAGAGGACGGGCCAACCCCCCCAGGCAGCTTGTCTCAGATTGGATGTCAGATGTTGGAGACAGCTGCACTCATCACAGCTTTTATGAATGCATTATCTTTTATGTTCAGCCAAACACTAATTTATCTTCCGCAGAAAATTAAACCAGACAGGTATTCACTTACCAGTCCTCTCTGGAAAATTGGGACTTTCAGAAACCGTGCCTCCAGTAAGAAAAATACATGCAGCCAGAAAAAATACAGCCAATCTTTCTGCTGGGTGGTAATTCAAAGCTCATCTCTGATGGAGTATATTTGCTGATATTTGTGCACGCGTGCCGCCCGTTTGCACTACTTTTTAGTTTTATACACTGTGATTACTTGTGAAAAATCAAAGTGTGTTATCTGCCTTCACGGAATGCCACAACATCAAAGACTTCCCCCACTCCCAGAAGAACCAGAGAACCTCAAGTTTTTCATTTTTTTTAGCCCATGCAGCTTCGTCTGTTTTCCATCCCGGCATCGCTCAAAAGGCAAAAGCCTCTAATGATACAAGATACACGATGGAGAGATTGCTGCCAATAAAATGGAGGGGGAATGAAGATCAACAAC
This sequence comes from Menidia beryllina, assembly GCA_013363375.1. Lineage (NCBI taxonomy): Eukaryota > Metazoa > Chordata > Actinopteri > Atheriniformes > Atherinopsidae > Menidia > Menidia beryllina. The sequence goes on from JABUIW010000056.1 coordinate 6,533,200, forward strand.
CAAAGAGACACATTTTGGATGATGATTGACACCCCTGCATCTTTTTATTATTCCTGTGATGTTCATCCAGACTCACAGTTGCCAGAAACTGGGGCCTCGCACTTTGGCTGATGCAGCAATCTTTGTGTTATGCATCTTTCTGCCTGCCAACCACCTGGTGTAATCAAGATGCATAATCAACCTCCCAGTCAATCACTCCTCACACAGCCAATGGTGTGGGATGGGTGTCAGAGGAAGTGAGGGAGACATGCGCCGGCTGGATGTCCGACTCTGACACTTTACACCTCGCTCTCCCGCTTCCTGAGAAGTCATCTGCATCGACGAGGACCAGGGATTCCTGCAGCCGTCTGCTGTGCATTTTACAGAATTAAGAGCACACTATGTGGAGAAGAACATGAAAGCAAATGTTTTTCAGGTTTTAGTCTCAATCCCACCACTCCAATTTTACATGGCAGAGCACTTAGCAGCCTAAATCTCTTTGAATTAAATAATTGATTCAAGCATCTTGCATTTGAAGCTGTGAGGCAGTAACACGGTTTGACAATAGAGACTGTATTTTTTTAAGATGCTTTTGTGGCACAGAAAAAAAGAGAATTCTGATTACCTGGAAGATACAACGAGGACCATTATGGGAGCTGCCTCTTGTCCACAAAAGACACCACAGCCTCTGCTGGTGTCCCAGTTGCTTTCAAGGCAACACTCCTCACTCGGGGTTACGTAATTCAGACATGGATGTCCAACATGACGTTTCATGTATATTGCAATGGTTAAAAAGCAGTTCTCTCAGTGACTGCACTCAAAGGTTACTAGATTTTTCATCTGCAATTTAAAAAGAAGCTCAAGTACACCATCACAGGACTCAGGAGAAGAGAAATAATTGACACACTCACTGCTGAAAAAGTTAATCATGTAATTTGTTTTTTACTAAGAAAAATAAAAGCAATACTGAAAATATGTTTGATGACAAAAAAATGTGATGAGTATTCACATTAAGACAGTGAACTGATAAGAACTGAAAACATCCTTGTTGTAAGAAATTGCTGCAAGTTCTCTTCTTCTTAGGGTGGTTTAAAGATTTTAAATTAAAATATACAGAAAGGGGGATTAATCATTGTGTCAATTGTGGCAGTATTATTAGCAGGATTATTTGGATATAGTTTTATTTAGTTTGTTTGTTTGTTTTTTGGCGGCACGGTGGTGTGGTGGTTAGCACTGTCGCCTCCCAGCAAGAGGGTTCTGGGTTCGAATCCCGGGGGAACCAGGACCCTTCTGGGTGGAGTTTGCATGTTCTCCCTGTGTCTGCGTGGGTTCTCTCCGGGTTCTCCGGCTTCCTCCCACAGTCCAAATGTTAGGTTGATTGGAGATTGGGGAAATTGCCCTTAGGAGTGAATGTGAGTGTGAGTGGTTGTTGGTCCTTGTGTGTCTCTGTGTGTGGCCCTGCGATGGACTGGCGGACTGTCCAGGGTGTACCCTGCCTCTCGCCCGTTGACCACTGGGATAGGCTCCAGTTCCCCCCGTGACCCCAACAGGGAATAAGCGGTATTGATAATGGATGGATGGATGGATGTTTGTTTTTTCTTTTGTCAATGCGCACTTCTGTTATTGATTTGTTGTTCTACTTGTAAAATCTATGTGGCTGATTTGTATAGCAACATTTTTTTTAGTCACACGTTTCAGTGGAATCAGAGCCCTCTCTTAGCTAGGGATAAAAGTGTATGAATGTTCTCCGTTTTTGCAGGATTTAGGTATTTATTGTATTTCTTTGTCTTTGTGTTCCTCATTTCTCTTAATGTAAATGCACATTCGTTTGGCAAATGGAGCAGCGGCTGTATATGCTGAATAGATGGAAACTGAAGTCTCACTACAAGCAAACCTGGCTTCTGGAGAGTTGAACTAAACTTCCTTCATTGCCACTTTTGAAATTCTCTGATGAGGTTGAACATATTCTTATGAATTTTACCATCATAAAAAACAATGTTATGCAAATGGTTTGTTTTAGGCTTTTAAATGCCTTAGACTTATTTAGAACCCATATAGATAAATAGAACATGACCAAAAGGATGACATACAGTGGACACTGCATTTTTAAAAAGCAATACAGAGATAATCCATCCCACACAATGGCCCAATAGCAAATTATATTTAGCCATAGAGCGGTACATAATATATAAGCGCATTACTCTGTAATGGCAGCAGTATTGCAGTGTTATGAATTTAAATTAAAAAATGTCACCCACATCTTCAAACACTGTTTAAATAAACAGTCTTCAAGAACATAATTGATAAGGTTCCCCATGCTGCTGTGACTCTGGATTACTTTGTAGTCTTAAATCATGAATATGTTTAGAATTTTGCATCTGCCTTTTGTATGTCACCTTCTGCAGAGAGTACTGATCTATCCAGGCAGCAACCAGCGCAAAAGTCAATGCTCGACGTTAAGATCTGGCTCATCATCCGTTTCTATCAAGGCCTAAAATTGGAGACATTGCTGCAGCATTAAGGGATTGAATTTGGCCTCAGGAGACAGTGAAATTGGACTGATCAATACGATTTTATTGCATTTTTTTTCTAACAATACATTGAGCACAATAAGGCAGCAAATACAACACATGTAAACTAAATCTGCGCATTGGATGCTTTATTTTCAGGAGTCCAGACGAGTAGCTAATGTCATAGATTGCGTGTAACATCTCTATATCAAAAGTAGTTGAAGTCTTCACTGAGGGCTTGAAAATGATGCTCTCTTGGAACAGATACAATTGGCAAATGGTTATTGATTTCAGTGTTAGAGGGGCCGGGCTCCTCTATGGAATGAAGTTGTGCCAGGCTGCAGTGTGTGAGTTTTCTTTAATTACAATCACGCATGTACGTTAATTGGAGAGTGTCAGATTTCCCTTTATGACGTCCAGTGGGTAACTATTTTCTGGAAGAGCATAACACTTTTCTGCTGTTCGGCTGCATGTGATGAGAAGCAAGTTTCCAACCCCTCTGAACCAAGGGCAATTTGAAAAAAAAAATGTCATCACCACAAAAGAGGTAAGAAACCAAGAGAGTGGAAATGCAATTCCCAAAACTGATGACTGTTCCAGAAAATTACAAGAATAGAAAGACAAAGAAGGAGCATTAACTCCTAATATGCTCAGCCTTGGGCCAAACTAATAATGCCACGATTGAATCAGCTCTAAATAAATGATGTTGCTGTAGTTTAATAACACATCATCCCCTTCAGTGACAGCATTAGTTTTGATAGGGTTATATATCTTCATCTTCCAACAAGTTCAAACTGAAGGGCATTTGTGAGGAACAAATTCCCACTGAGTGTTACTTTATTTCCCTCACTTATTATTTCTGGGTCCTTTGAGATTTGCAGGCAAACACCGAGCACCACCCAGAGGATCTGATTAGTACTGTGGAGATTGTCCCTCAAGCTGTTGTAGTTATAGTAAGTATAAAACAAAAGCTTATTTAAGCCAACAACATTAGATTTAATGACAGAATTTTATTATGTCATTTCTATTGCATTGCTAAATCAATGTTATTACACTCTGCTAGGCGTAGAGAAAAAAAGTTTAACACTGTACATTGCAAAATATCACAAATATTGATGAAAAAAATAAAGGTATTGAATCATTGTCATGCTTTTATTTAGATAAATAGAATCTGTTAAAACCTCACCGTATCTATATTCTGTTGTCGTGTGATGAGCATTGCATGGGTTCACACAAATTTGTGGACACGTACACAGGTCATGTGTTGGCTGAAACTTAATATCACCAACACACTGAGGCCACCAGGCACTGAAAATAAAAGTTTTTGATTTGCTCTGCAGTGTAGAGCCAAAAAGCCATTTAAAGTAGCTTGGCAATTTGGTCAGGACATGTACACTCCTCCTAGAATGTGTCACATCATAAACCCACAGAAAAGTTCCATAAGTGTTTGTGCCACAGAAAAAACTGTTTTCAATTTTTAGCAAAATGCTAATAATGCTTTCCAGTGATGCATTTCACAGTGAAAACTGTCATCTCTTTAGCAAATCAGTATTGTGTTTTTTCTACCAGGACTTTAAATAGAAAATATCTTAAATTTGCACATTACAAATTGCACATCATGAATATATGTTATCTTTAGACTGACGCTGATTGTGGTTAGCCAGTTCTTCTCTATCATGGCCCTGCCTGTCAAAACATCTGAACCAGACAAAAGGTTCATCGCTTTGATGGATTTAAATGACCCAGTTCTCAAAGCATATCCACTAAAACCTTAAACATGTTCAAATCTTCTGGCTATCAACGTGAAAATGAACCCTACCGCTAGACGTAAACTGCAGCAAAGCCTTCCTGCCAAAGTCAAATGGAAGCAAAGCTGGCAGGAGAGATGTGAGACAAATGAACACAATACAGTAAAGCTTCATTTGCAGGTGAGTTGATTTACTTTGAGAAGATGAATGAGCAATACCTATCATTCATACAAAAGGTGTATTACTTTGGAGAAATGTGCAAACAAAGCTTCAAAAGGACGCCTTAACATGCTCTCTGATGCAGGCATTTGGAAAAATAAATACTGTTTTGAAATAAATACACATCCAAGAGTAACAATTCTATGTACTCAGAGTGGGCATAAACAAGAATCTGCTTGCATAGTTAAGTGCATGCATAAGCAATTTATCATGCAACAACTGCCATATTACTTCAAAAGCAGTGACCTCTTCTCCGTCTACGTCAAAACGGTCATTGTTGATCTACTCTCAAGCTATAGATGTGCACAAGTTGGGATGTCACACACAAGATGGAGCGAATCAAACACGCCACGGCAGTCTATGTACAGGCTCGGTGTTCAGCGAAGGCATCCCAGCTGTCTCTGAATGTGTCGCTGTCGTGTTGCACGTGAGGTGGCTTTTTTACATTAACCCTGTCTTCATCTGAGAGGAATGTTTGGACATGTCTGGCAGTCTGAGGAGGCTTATCGCCATGAGGAACATGGGCACCGCGGGTAAAAGGCGGTGTCAGCAGCTGGCGGCGGCGGCACGCGAGGGCCGGGGGGGGGGGAGTAGGGGGGTGGTTGGGGTCACAGGGGTAACTGGTGGGTAAAGCATGGGCATTTAGAGCAACTGAGAAGCAAGGTCACCAGAAAAGTGTAACAGCAATGACACGGGCTGCGTTCCAGCGCCTCTCCTCACCTCGCTATGACACTCGTATTTGGACAAAAGAATTCATCTTAAAGGCTGTTGCAGAGTTACTACATCAAAGAGCATATGTAAACAGTAGTTATGTTAAATAGGCTTAATTGTGTTTTGCTTGAAATTACATTTTCAGTGCTTAGTAAATATTAAAATTCAAATCATACAAATTGATCAACACCTGCAGTTATACAATTTGGATTAAATACGTCTTCATGATTATCTGAGGCACTGATGTTTGTTGACATATGGCTCTCGATGCTGACGGAGAGCAGTACATAGTGACTTCTGAAAATGATTCTTGAGTATCAGCTTCTTAAAATTTTCCAAAAACGTCCTTTGGTGACTGAGCGGTCCATGTTTGATGGATCTCAAACGCTGCTTTCCACCACTGTATCTGCTCCCAGTCTTGTGCAGTCACATTTATTTTCACAACTGACTAAGACGTTCCTCAATGCTACAGACACAGCAAGGCAATGATGTCATTACGTTCCCATGCTTATTTACAAGACAGTATAATCAATGCAATCCATACAAAGTGCTTTGATCAAATCCATTCCTAAATAGCTATTTAACTTTGTGGACAGCACGTGTCCAGTATGGCAGCTGGAATTCAGTGACCACTGAATAGCTACAGGTGTTTTAAAAAATGTCTTTCAGACACTCAGTGATGTTTCATTTAAAAAAAAAAAAAAAGAGAAAACACCTCAGAGCTGCACTGGAAATATTGTTACGACACACTCAGAGGAACTTCACTTGGATTTCTGGCTTGTTTGTGTGGAGTTGATGGGGATCTTCCTGGACTGTGCTGTCCTTTTAGCGGGCTCTTTCTTTGACGGCTCCTTTGCGGCCGCAGAGGACTGGACGGCCGTCTGCGCCCCAGAGAGCTTAGACTTAGTGGACGGCAGCAGTGAATGTTTAGCCGTGGCTGAAGCTTTTTCCTTGTCTTTGGCTGTGCATGCATTAGTCTGGGCCTCAGAAGCCGAATTCTGGGCTTTTTTGATGGGTCCGCGTTGCATCGCTTCTCTGGCTGCGTCCCCAGCACCATCGTCTGGACTTCTTTTAGCCTCCGCTACACCGGCTTTTCCACTCTCACCCGGTTTGCGGGTCTCCTTGGGCCGCAGAGCTGTTTTAAAGAAGGACAGACCTTTGTCCTCTGTCTTGTTGGTCACTCGAGATCCCCTCGACGATGGAGCACTGCTAGTAGACGATACTCCTATGCTCGAGGATCGGAGACTGGCCATGGAGGAGCTGCTGCTTGAGCTTCGGCCTGTTGCCGGCCTGCCCTCCGCTCTGGCGGCAGCACTCGCCCTGGAGGGAGGCCCTCCTCCGTGGCTCACCTTCCTGTCTGAGCCCATGCTGGTTTGTGAGGATTCACAGCTGGTGCTCCTGTCTGCCGCTCTAGTCCTTCCTGAAGCTGAGCTTTTATCTCCTCCTCGTCTGGGTGACGTCCGCCTCTGCGGGTGCGAGCTCTGTAATCCTGGAGAGCCGCTCTTCTTCAGCTGTGAATCGGGGAGTAGAAGGTCTGGGGTTTGGGAGGACCCTTTCTTGGACGGGGTTCCTGTTCTTGAAGAGCCGCTCTTGCTTGGTTTCAGTGCTCCGTCACTTCTCTCCTTGGGGTTTGATGCCGATGCCGCGCTCTTGGACTGCGTTCGGGACGGCAACTTGTCAGTGGCTGGAGATGCCGGTGAGAGAGAGCTGGACGATGTCGAGGAAGTATTGGGACGCTTCTTGGGGCTCCTCTCGCCCTCTAAGCCGCTCTTGGCTGAGCTCCTTTTGACACCAGTGTTATCTGCCGCCCCGTTCCTCTGCTTCTCCTTCAGAGCCCCTCCGTGCCGGGGGCTGACCTGTTTGCCGGCCGTCCCTGCGTTGTTGTTTTCACCTGTCTGAATGGAGCTCCGCTGCTCTGCCTGCGCCACGGCCTTCGGGTGCGCCTGCTCTACAGCCCTTTTATTCCCTGCATTACTGTCCAAAGTGGAAAGGGCTGACTTGGCTTCTGACATTCTGCCGGGCTTAGGTGAGCCAGTGAAGCACGGGGATGACAGCGGGTTATCAACCACCTCTCCGATCCTCTCCAGAGTTGGGGAGCAGGAGTGGGACTCAAGGGAGAAGCGAGATGGAGAGTTGGAGCGAAGTTGGAGCTTAGCAGAGTGAGGCCAGGAGGGTTTAGTGCCATTTTCACTCAGCACAAGTGGGCTGGCAATCGAGGATCTTGAAGAGAACGTTTGCCTTTGCATGCCTCTCACCGCTGGTCGCGTGGACAGACCTGGATGACAGTACAATGTGCATCACTGTTCAAATGATTTACGAAAGACTTATGTTTGCCTCAACAAAGGAGTCTGTGTTTTTGTGTGAGTGTTCTTCACCATCGTCCTCGCTTCGTTCACCAGCAAACTCAGCCGACTCAGACAGGGACGCCAGTGACGTGCGTCTGGAGGAGCCAGATGAAGCCTGGCTGGGCGGACGGCTTCCCATCAGCCGACTTATCCAGTGCTCACACAGAGAAGAGCTGGTGGAGCCTAAGCAAGGACCAATTGTTCTGAATTCAGCATGATCATGCTTTAGATTTTATAAATAATTTATCTAAAAATGAATAAGAATAAATCAAATACAGAAAAAGCTTAATTTGCAAATATACTGTAAAAGTTCTGATTGTGCCATCTCTATTTCAACAACTTGGAGATAAAAGTTCCTTTACGATACGATGCTACAGTCTTAAAACTCCATATAGTGTTTCATGACTAATATTTTATATCTGCATATTGATTTATACCCTGCCAGATATGCAAAGTCTTGATCATAAAAGTTCAGAACAGTAATGAGGATAAAAGATACTTCAGTGTAAGCTGTCAGTTAGGGAAGTTTATGGTGATTTCTATTAGAAGAAAACATTACACTAAATGTATTTTAAATAAAAATTGTATACATTTTTTACATTTAAGAGGTTTTACTTGAAGTTACATTCTATCGCAAAAAATAACTGCACACTAAATCTCATAGGAGATTTTTCCCTTGTCTGTTTTGTAAGCTTTGATATCGCACCCCTATTATTGTGCTGTTTATCGGTGAAACTCTTACAAAAAAAGTGTCCTTGAGAGATCAAATGTGAACTACAAAGGCAAACAGCAGAATATATTTCCAACTTTTTAAACAAACTTCCGCAAACACATTTTCTTTGACAGTGTTTTGAATATATTGAGAGCCCATATATGAAAACTCCAAATGAAATGTAACAAATTCTCTGAAGCCTTGTAGTGTTTCTTGAAGCAGTATGATGTAGTTGAATAGGAACTGGTTGCTCCCATTCACATTTTATGACTTGGTTAAAAGTCTGTATTATAAACAATACAAGATAGTGACATAAGATCAATCATAAATTGGTAAGAGACTGTACAAGCTAAGATTCTAAAAATTACCTCCCACAGAGCTGTTGGCAGACCAAGAGGGGATTGTTGCACGTCTTTGATAAAACAAGATGTACGCGGTCTGCTTGCAAACCTCATCTTCAGATAAGGGATGGACGTCGCTGTCGTCAAAGCAATACCACTGCCCATCAATGGAGTTCTTACAATAGGCTGAAAAGCACAAGGTGAAAAAACAAAATCTATATATTATTAATATCAATAAACTAAAGATAAAATCAGTTCAAACATACTGAGTGGATGGACTGGGTGCTTTACAAGCTGTTACCTGTGTAATGTCCTCCCTGCATGGTCCCATGATGATTACAGACTGCATACAGGTCATAAAGGTAGTCCTCCGGATCACGGCCCATCCCGTAAGGCCTTCTCCAGGGAGACCAGTGAGAGGGGAGACTCCAGCTGCTCTGGCTCCTCTTCACCATGTGGGGTGCCATGTCCATGCCTGTGAGCGGGAACTTCACCATGTTCTGCATCTTCATCCGTCGATCCCCGTCCTGTTGTGGGGATGTACTTACAGTGTTTCATTAAAGCAGGTACAACAAAGTAAAAAAAAAATCTATAAATGATCTCCTTATGTAATTGACACCAATACCTGTCTAAAGCGTTTCAGGTGAAGTATGAGGATGTCTGGCAGGGTCCACAGACTGAGTTTGATGCTGCCCTGCTGAAGCTGCTTACAGTGTGGGCATCTCCAGGCGTCGTCTGGGGCAAGCTGCAAAATGCACATGCATTCAGACATGCTATTGGTGTCCAAAAATATTTCAAATGAGGCTACTTTGTAAGCATATCTGCAACTACATCCCAGCATTGTGGCATGACATGTATAAAATATAGTTTCTACACAGGCCATGTTAGGATGTTTCTGCAGAATGCTCTTATCTGTTCTCATTAGGCAAGCCTGGCATTGTGGCTTTTCCTGAAGCCTCCACCTCCCCAGGTTCAACCTACCTGCTCCTCTTTAGTGTAGAGTTGAAAGCACTGTGAAAGTGAACAGGTCTGAGGCTGCAAATGCTGCTCCTTTACTTGACGCACACTTTCAGCATCCGGAATGTATTCGTCCTCGGTTCTTTTGAACAGACTGTGGGTGTAACATGGCACAAGTCACAGAGGGATAAGTCCCTAGAACTGACAGAAGGTGTCGCACCTCAAACATCTGTCCTCAGCTTAATGAGACTGTGTCTGGGTCTCTCACTTACTAGTCTTTCGTTTCCTTGTCCCATTCAACAACTATTTTGACATGAGGGGGCCCTCCTGGACCACAGGACTTAAAAGCCCTGTTAGAAATGACAACAAAAAAATCACATACTTTAAATGATGCTAAGAGGAAGAATTGGGTTTAAGATTTTAGATCACACTGAATCTCTTTGAATCTCTTTTACAACTAAGTTGTAGGAGTATTTATTTATGAAAATTAGGTTCTTCATAAAATATTTACCCTTAATATATGTTTTAGCAGATTCAGATGACGCACCGCTTCTATTTAAAAGCTAGATGAGGCACAAGGTTGAAGATAACAATTGACAGAATATAAAGACTTAGAGTCAATATCAGCGTGAAATACGTTTTTAAGAGTTTCATGTTTATTCAAATGGCAACACGAGTTACTGTGTCTTTTTGTGTATTTTTCCACATTCTCTTAATCACAATGTTGTCCCAATGGCCACAAACATAAAAAGTTTTGATGAAAATCTATAAAACAGAGAAATTTAGGCACAGATTCAAAGATATTCTAACATCAGCACCCCTGAAAACTCTAACTTCAAATTTAAAAAACAAAACAATCCACATGCAGTAGCACTGCCTTCTGGTGGTACATCGGGGCATTACCTCTCAACCGAGGGATGGCAGAGTGGCTGCTCCTCCTGGGGCAGCAGATATGTGATTCCAACCACTCCAACAACACGTAATGTGAAGGGCCCTACCTGCGCAAGGAGGAAACATTATCACATGTGGCAAGCAGGCTCAGGCAGAAGCATCATACAACATTATGGTTGGGAGATCATGTTAAAATGATGGATGCACCTGCACGAAGACTCCAGGACGCAAAAGATGCCTCATCTTCTCTAGAATCTCTTTCTGAAGCACATCCCATGTCACTGTACGCTCCAAATACAGAATAAAGGGATTCCCAAATCTGCAGAAATACATATTCATATATATATATATGTGTGTGTTTATTTTCTTTTTCATTTGGAGGGTTAGGGCATACTGTTGTCCAGGAAGGTACCTGCGTCCCTGCTGTCCTGCACAAGCTCTGTTGCACACCAAGAGAACAATCTTCTCAGCCTGCCCGCTGTTCTTATTGGGACTCTGAGGTGGCGTCGTCGGCTCTTGTATTTGTGTGGGTGTTCTATTGTCTGTTCCGTACTTCAAGTTGTTCTGATTAAGATTTGCATGTGGGCTCCCTGAAATGAGAAATTGTAGCTTGAAAATCATGTAATGAAAAATCCTCCATTGGCTCTCATAGAGTAATAGAAGCATTCCTTGTATTCTATCACCGATCAAGATTCAACACCTTCTGCTACAGCAAGACAAAGAGATAATCTAATTTCATGGAATAAAAGCGATGCTGTACCGCCTCGCTTGGACCGGATCTGGTCTGGTCTGAAAAGCTCGGGTGTCTCAAATGCAAAGATTGAGTCGCTCTCCTGAATGATCTCAAGGTCGTCATCGTCGTCACAGAAGGAGCGATGAAAGCCATCAAAGTACATTTCAGTAAGGACAATCTGCACAGACACAGAGAGCAAAAAAATGTGTGGGCTGCTTTAGCTCAACAATATTCTTGCACAAAGTACCACAGCTGGTATCTGTTGTGGTGGAGGAGAAGGAAGCATCAGCATTGCAGTGGAAACCATAGAATATCCAATGATAGCGCCAAGCCCTACATGTGAAAATCACATTCAAATCAACTCTTCTATGCTTTCTATTGGAGCCAACATAACATCCAAAAGTTACACCGTGAATGAGGCTCTACCTGCTCTGCAGGGATTTTGGTCTCTTGGGCCACAGCTTGTCTCAGCCTGGACACGGTGCCGGAGAGAGGCACGGCCACCCCGACTCTCATACAGTGGGAGCACTTGCCTTGGTACACCACTGTCACATACAGAGGCCTGCAAAACAGAGACTGAAACTAATTGGCTGTTTCATAACCACAGCTGGACTGATATTTCAAATATAGACAGCATCTCCTAATTTTAGCTTTCTCCTGTCAAGTCTTTGCTGAGTTTGACACTCTTTAATGCAGGATTCAGTCTGAATCTCTATCACGTTGCCTTATTGGATGTGAGGACTGTTTTTAAGGGGGGCGTTGCTGGTTGCAATTGTCTTACTCACGTAGCTATTTACAGAGGCCCCTTACCGTGTGTGAGGTACTGGGATTGGCAGTGAGATGCAAAGGAAAGGATCAAAGGTGTTACTCTGTTTCTGGCAGTGAGGGCAAGTCAGGGAAGACCTTAACAGAGACAGGAAGACAATCACACCGTTTATGCACAGTCACAAATCACTTAGATCATATAGGGTTATTTGTGCCTTTGTATGCCCCATTTTTTCCTTTCAATCTCACTTGCTTAGCTCTTCAAAGTTACTGGGTGCTACTTTTACAAAATAATTGCAAAACCACCTAAATAATTAAATAAACAACATCCTTCATCAAATATGAATTTCCAGATTTCACCTGTATTGTGCCTGAAACAGCTCCTGAACAAAAGAGCCAGGTGCTGGTAGTGGAGATCCTTCTGGGACTGCTTCTTCCTCTACTGGAGGCTGGAAAAATAAAAAATAAATTCATACAATAAGTTATATCTGGTTATTAACCTTTAAATATGTGGAATATTTAGGAGCCTCAGTGATAGCCTTATGGACAGTTTGCAGTATGATTACATGTTTCTTATATTTCAGTATACAATCAAAACATTGAACATTGAATTAATAATTATAACTTTTTTCTGCAGCTCAAAGCAGAGTGTTATTTGTCTTACATCTGATTAACATGTGGTTTACCTTCCTGGGGAGTCTGCTCTCTGGGTGGATGATTTGGTTGAGGTCTTCATGAACTCTGTCGAGCAACCAGAGGAGGAATTCCTGGGCATCGTGTTGGGAGTTTCCTTTAAACTGAAGGGCGCTCCTCGACACCACATTCTGCAGCAAGCAACAGACAAAAAAACATTTCTTTAAGTTAGAATAAAAAATAACAAATATGGATTTGTGCGGTGGAAGCCACTTCTGTCCTTTGACATTGGCTGGCCATAAAATATTCAGGAGGATACCCGGCGTAATCTTAAAGGTCACAGGAGCTTAAGTGCACCACTCGGACTTTGAAAGCAAGGACATGAGCTGAAGCTTCACTGTAAACAATGAGATGTTGGGGATGACAACTGTGTGTATTCTACAAAGACACCCAGGCTGGCAGCTGTGAAGTCACCTCTACTCACACAGGCTATCAAATGTCAAAGCTATGAGGGGACTGAGCACTGTGTGCCCTCACAACATCTCCTTTGGGACAGTCCTCATATTCAAGGTATTGCAAGGACAGCTTCAGCCCAGAGCCAGCCTTGATTCTGTGGATCCACCACAAAGCTGTGTGGATGGAGCCAGTTTGAAAAAATAAAGTGTCTTTTTAAATGGCTATGCCTCAGCAATAGATGACTCTTTAAACAGACAAAATAGTGCTCCATAAACTTGTATGTTAGTCTTTGGGTGGAATAAGGACCATCAGCTCTTTTAGATGGTCATACTGCATACTATGCACAGTTAGATTAAAAAGTAGACACAGGAAAGAAAAGGATCGGGGCAAATGTGTTCATGTTCATTCAATCTGAACAGTTGTCACCAATCAGTGAGGGTTCTCCATCAATCTAGCTCTAGACTTCCCTGAAATTGAGAGGCAGAAACAGAGGTTGCTACACCCTCTCGTTTATATCAAGCTCTAAAAGCAGCACATCCAGCAGTTCTCATAATGAAAGTTGACGGCATCATTTGTAAGTCTTCCCCTATCAAAATCATCCATCACCTGTCAGAAAACATAATTCCAGTTTACTTTGCATTGCAATATTTCAAGGTTCATCTTAATATAACTATTGTGATATTAATTGGGTCAACATCTCATGCAAAAAAGTGCTATGGTCAAAGCTATGAAAAGAAAAAAAACTGATTTATGGTCTGGGTGAAATCTTATTAAAAAGAAAAGGAAAAGAAATGCTCATATATGGAAACTGATACAGACTGAGAGATATGAAATGGTATCTTGGTGTAACTTTAAGTGCACTAACACTTTAAACACCACCTATCCACTGTGATCACTTTACATTGTGTATAAAGGCAGAACTGCTCGAGGAGTTGAGGAGGAAGAATTGATTTTGCATCTGGAACTTAGCATTTCTGGTCCAAATGTTGAGATGCCCTCGACAAATATACAAAGGGCCCTATTAATCTTGACAAAGGTAGATTATGAAAGCACAAAAAAGCTGAACAGCTACAAGCATAATTTGGGTTGGGTTCACCATCAGCCACAATGTAATGATTATCTCTGATCATCTGTGAAAGGTTTTAAGAATGGTTTTCGTTGGGTAGTTTGCATGCTTTATCATATAACCCTGAAAAACTTCCTGTTTGTGGGAGAGAGCAGATCTCGTCTTGTTATCACAGAGGACTTTCCAATGATCTTTAAGTGCTCCCTGTTCAGAAGACACACAGAAACATAATGTACATATGCTTGAAATGTTGTGAGCGCTGACCACAGAAATCCTCTACTTTCTCTTAAAGTCATTTAGTGGCTTTTAAGGCAATTATAAGTAGAGAACAACATGAAAAAACATCCATAGAAACACTCTGAGTACCAGAGTGCTTACATGTGCTAAAACACTGTCGACTTACACCAAAGAATGGGACATCAAGTCGAATATTCTTGAGGAACAATGTTCATTATCAATATCTCTATCCTTTGGCTCTCACTCTTATGAGAATAAACCACACCTAATACAAATCTTTGTACTTTGGCTGGCAACAAAGGAACAAAAAATGAAAGAAATGGTAATCTTGTCAAGAATAAAGTGTGTGCTAAATGCTCTTGTTCAATTTACCTTCCCTACATTTTCTATTTTTGTACTTACAAAATAGGCTGAGAGTCGAGGAACAAAGGCCCACAAATAACGTTTTGTTTCAGGAGAGCCTTTGTTTTTCTGACGGACAAAGTTACCACTGTTGGGTGGCAGGTTTAAGGTGAAATTATGCTTAAGTAAACGAGGATGGAACAAAAACTGATGAGTGTGGGATGGAGAATGAGGCCTTGGAAAGCTGAGTGAGCAACTCCAGGACCCTGCTGGCACCTGACCACTCACTTTGTTTCGGGTTCATGCTGCTCCATAGCGGTTGTTTTTAGTTTAATGGGAGTATTACACAAACTGAAATCTTTATGGTTTCATCCAAAAGAACAGGAAGGACTACAGGCCTTTTGAGAAGACTAATCTGGTCATCTGGGGCCCACAGAAGGCCTGACCATTGCATCTGACCCTGCCTGAAATCATTCTGAGAAATAGCCCAACTTCTATCCTGTCAGAACACATTCAAAATTCCTCAGCTATAACTTAAAAAAAATAGTTTGAACTTTGAGTCATAACTTTAAAAGAAACTCGAAATTTGCAGGGAGGTTTACAAATGGAGGAATTAAGATAATTTGTGTTGGCAACCGAAGTCTCCTGAGGCATTTTCCCGCCTCTGGCCACCCGCGGGAGGCTCGGCCTACCTTGAAGTCCCTGCTGTGTTGAGGCGTGTACTCGAAGGTCCACAGAGCCCGGACCAGGCCGGACAGCTGCTCCGTCACCTCGCCCGCCTCCTGCGGCTGGCCGCCCGCCCTCCTCAGGACCAGCACCCCGTTGGGCTTCGCCTTCTCGCTGTTGCTGCTCGTCTCCGCTCCCCGGAACTGCTCCAGAGCCAGGTACTCGGCGAACAGCTCCGTGTTGCTCAGGCACTGGAGGATAGCGTTCATGAAGCAGGTGTTGCCGTGGTTCTTCAGCCCGGCGACACCCGGCACCTTGTCCCCGAAAGGGAACCCCCCGCAGTCGCTGTCGTCGGACGGGACCGACCCCCCCACGGTGCTCGGGACCAGAGTGGGGTCGTCCTTCTCGTCTTCCGCGGTCTGCTCGTCGGTTCCGAAATGAGACAGAGTCGATAGGGTCCGCAGGACTCTGTTCATAAAGCTCCCCACGGAGCGAACCGAGCTCCTCCGGAACAGCTTTTTGCTGAAGGATTTCTTCTCCTTGTTGCTCACAACTTTCGACATGATGGCTCTCCTCGTTGTTGTTCCACCTGAATTCCAGGAACGGCCCTCTCCCCCCCCCACCCTTCCTCCTTTCTCAGAGCATCCCCTCACTCCCTTGTGGTGGCACCTCCATCACTTAGTTTACCACAAGGCCCGGACATATTTCACAGAAACCAAAAAAAAGGCCGGCCAGTTCTGGGAATCATACCAAGCGAAGACAGGAGAGCAGGAACTAATCAGCCCACTTGCAACACTGCGTCGAATTGCATAAACAGCTTCCGCGGAGAGCCGCTGTCAGGGCGGGTGTCTGGACTGGTCCCCCGGCAGCCGGCTGCCTCCATCATCCCCGGCCGCCGCTCCGGTGACAGAACAAACACCCCCCCTGGTCGTCGCTCAAATGCTGGTCGAGCCTCAGCGTTCGTCGGACGTAAACATCGAATTAACCTCTCACATTTGGGGCTGAGAGTGAAGAAACGGGATTCCTCATCATTTATTAAAGAAAACCGCAGCTCCACCCCGTTAAAGACGACGTCCCCCCCGTACAGTCCGAAATTTTCGCCGTGTCGGCTCGGAGACGTTTCCCCGGCGGCCGGGCTCCTCAAAGCGGCTGCGCGGCGGGCGGCCCGCCGGCAGGAGCTGTGCCCCACCGAGGAAGCCCCCGACCGGGGCGACTCAGCCCGCCGCTCCCTCCCGCTCGGCTGCTGGGGGGCATGGCTCCCCCGGCCAGAATGGTGTCCGAGTGTTCATTCGAAAGTTCTTTTTTTTTTTTTGTGAGTGTTTTTTTTTTCTGCCCCGCAACACTTGCGCCAGCTGTGGTGCTCCTTATTTCCGCCTTCGGATGCGCTTCATGGCGAGGCCGCCTCTCTGGTCTCCATCGTCAGCTGCGGACGCCGATGCTGCAGGCAGGGAGGGAGGCAGGCAGGGCGGTGACGACTGACGTCAGGCCCGGACGCTTCTGCTCCATGTCGGAGGGGAGAGCAGGTACCGCGGCGCGTGACGCCGGCTGATGCTCCCCCCCGCGCGCCTCTGGACAGAATGTACACATACCGACAGCCAATCGGGTCGAAGCGGTCTCATATCAATCCACCGTAAATAAGAGGCGGGGGGGGTGAAAAATGAGTTTTAGGTATATGGTAAAAGTGGTTCCGTGTTCATGGTGTTATAAGGACTTTTGCTTCGTGGTGGAATTTTATTGCCAGTCCAGGCAGAGGGATTCTATTGATCAAGGGGAAATTACAGAGCATGACCACGTGGGCAGCAACTCATTCTAATTCCCCTCAAATCAGTGATGTAAGACAAGGCCCAGACTGTGGACCACTATTAGTTACTTTGCTAACCATCTGCTTCATTAAGACATTAACGTTTTTCTAGTTCCATCACAATCAACAACATTGTTTAAGGAAACATCCATAGTGATGGTATAGACAAATGAAAAACATATGAATACCTATTCAAAAGCTATCATATTCATAAAGCAAAAATGTTTTAAAAATCTTTTAGGACAGGGATGAAAATGTAAAAAAAAAAAAAAACCATAGAGATGTTATAGATCAGACCATTACAAAATATATGCCTCATGGCAGAAATGGGCCATGGGTAACTTTAAAGGTAAATATAGGAGGGTATATGACTTTAAAGGGGCCAATAGTTTCACATTTCTATTTCTCCTACATCCAAGACAGAGAGTTCACCACACATGAGGTTTTGTAAAAGGATGCATGTTCAACAAAATAGAAGAACTTTAGTGTGTAAAAAAAAGTTTTAATGTTTTCAGAAAATCTGATACTGCATGAAAAATACAAAAAAGTCTACCAGATTACTCACCCAGTAGAACAAATAAGAACACCCCCCCACCCCAACCTTTACTTTAAGGGTTATCTGAAAGTGAGATTTAATGAAGAAACAATCCAGCTCAAACCACAAATATTACCTCTGAATAATTTAACAGCCCAGATCAGTTATATTACAATGATAGATTGAAAACACAGGTTTTAAATGCCTTGAAATTTAACCAGCCCCTCAAGATCTTACGCAGAAATAAAAAAGGATTATTAGGCTGAATTTACCTTTTGCCTTGCCTGGTGAGATATTACTTGAGTAAAAGTGAGATTAACATTATCAGGGGAAAAGACAGGGACACCTGACATTAATGTCTACATATTCCCACGCCCACGCGTTTAGCCTCCCAACGGAAATGCTTTAGCAAGACAGAACTCTCGCAAGTAACACGTAAACCAGCTGATATAAATGTCACATTCTTCTGTTTCCTTACAGAAAAAGAAGTCTCAAGTCCTGCTGGGGGATGATGGCTCCTGCGGAGGCCTGCTCTGACCCCGCTGGTGTCAGTAGTCAATGCCCCGGAGCGCAGCGATGGTGGAAGCTATGCGGCGAGGCAGCAGCTTGGCCGTCTGTCTGTAGTCGTCCGGCTTAGCCCTCAGCAGGGTGACGATGTGCTGCAGGCTGCGGGAGGGCTGCAGGCCCAGGGCGTCCATCACGTTGCTCAAATAGTCTGCAGAGCAAAAAACAGGACTCAGAACACTGGTGCGAAAAGTCACCTGGAATTCATTTGTGACTTCGTAGCTCGGCCAGTTTTGACCACGGCGTCTGTTTAGTGGAGCCTTCTGTTTACTTTACCAATATCTGTGGCCAGCTGTTTGGTGGAATGTGGGCTCAGTTGGGGAATTCGCAAAATGGCATCGCAGTAGGTCTGCATGGTTGCACGAGCAATGGAGCCCAGCCAGTAATCGGCAGTGTTGTCCAGCTCAGGAAGATCGTCACCTGAGACAAAGACAAGGTGCCCCTGGTCAGCGGTGCAAAGGCCCGTTTTTTTTTTTTCTAATGGTGAGGAAAAGTCAGGCACGAGTAGTTGTAGAAATATTAGGACTGATCTGTTTGCAACCTTGTTCTGGTGGGAAAGGCAGCTTCCCGGCATGCAAGGCCATTTCCAGCGCCGGGTCCTCCTGCGTCACAAAAGGCTCCAAATGAAGAGGCAGAGACATCAGGTACTGCCCGATCTGCACGGGGACAAGCAAAGGCATGCCGTTAATACGCCTGGAAGCAGAGCTCTGCATGATCACCACCACTGAAAGCAGTTTTAGTCCCGTTTGTTCGTCACCTTTTTTGTTTTAACTCTAAAACTAAGTCTTTTTTTTTTTTGGTCACCACAACAATGTGAAATGTATCAAAGAAGTCTCTGCTAACGTTTGTGATGTACTCTTGTGGTGACAGGCTGAATGTGGGCAGGTCTTCGGTGTAGCCCTCTCCAATGCCAGCCACCTCCTGACCCTTAACACAAAAAAGGGGCACAGATCCAACAGCGTGAGCTCAGAATTAAGAAATATACCAGACATCCAGCACTCAGAGGCACGTTCACAAAGTCAATCTCCCAGCACTCGTGCACTCAAATCGCAGCCATCAGCATTTTAAATCAAATCATCGAGAAACTTGACACGCAATCACCTCCATCTTGGAGACAAGACAGAGCTGGTGTTTGATCTGCAGGAAGACGGAGTCGAAGGCCAGCTGGTTGGCTTGCTGATTGAGTCTGGTCAGGGCCGTTCGGGGCTCAGCTAACAGGCTGGAGTTGCCTGTGCCCTTCTCCTGCGAGGCAGTGGGAAGCAGATGCATAAGAACAACAACAGCGGACAGCCTTTGGTGAACCGAAACACCAAGCTCTGCGTCGTACCTTTAATGAGTAGAGCAGCTCCATCAGGTTGTTGTACTCGGCCACGTTTCCCCTCTGGAGGTAGTTGTAGTCCTGCCAGGGGTTTTTCGCGCCGCTCTTCCTCTCTGTAGAGCTGGCTTCCTGGATGCCCGCCAGACTGCGTGGGCTGTAGGACTCCGATAAGTACTTCCCCGCTGTTCCCAAAATCCTGCAGGACAGATCGATCGTTACTGATCGCTTCAGTTGAAAAAAAACATTTTTCAAAAACATCCAACGTAAATTTTCTCTCACTTGTTTGACAGCTGCTGCTCAAAGGCTCCGCACTGCCTGAGCAGCTCCCCACACGTGGCAATGATCCTGCAGAGGCAGGTACAAAACCAGTGAATACACAATCCCATGTCCTGTGCTTTTAAACGAAAAAGAGCAAAAAGCAGTAACCTGACTGAGTTCTGGAAGGCCGTCCAGTCCTCCTGGAAAACAGCTTGACTTGGCATATCCTCAAGTTTGCACTTCTTCCTTATCGACTGTAGTGTTGTAGAGAAGTCTGACACATACCTGCATGGAGCAAGTTATTAGTGCCGGAGGCAACAATCAATACATCTCAAATAATCAAATCAGTCAAATGATTTATGCGCTAAAACCATAATATTCATAACTGTGATTATAATGAAAGTATTATTACTTTGTGAAGAGAGCTCTGAGAGCCTTGAGGAGTCCACACACTCCGAGCCCGTCCGTCAGCCTGACACAGTGCTCCACAGCAGCACCGGCCAGACCAAACAACTTGCCCACAGAGTGGCTCAGCTCTTCTACACAATCGATGACCTCGCCGTGCTCCTAAAAGGACGACAGATTACGGAATGAGGAACAAGAGGCCAGATCAAGAAATACTCGGAATGAGGCGTCATGAGTAAGATGCATCAGTAAGAGGTGTGAGTGTGGCGTCTGACCAAAGGAATGGCGCTGATCTGAATGAGTAGGTGGGCTTCCTCCAGTTCTCCGTACTGTAGCTGATAAGATTTGTAGGGATCGTACAGCGCGCACACCAGCTCATTCACCTTAAGGAGGTTATTATCACCTTGGGGAGCAAACAGAGGCAAAAAATGAGGATCTAATTTCTCCCGCTCTCGTCTGATCCACGGTCAGAACCTGTGTGTTTACAGACCCAGGTGTGGAAGCATGGCGGCCTCCAGGCTGTGTCCAAAGGTGGATGCGGTGTGGTGAAGCTCAAGCAGAGTGTCCAGGCGCTGCTCCTGGACTGCCCTCTCCATGACTGTGCCCAGGCACACGGGAATGGAGGGCACCATGGCCCCCAAGGTCTGGATCAGCAGCACTGTCACCACTTCGTAGGGGTTCTTAAACACCTGTGGCCGGTGGACACCGCGGGTCAGCATCGAGTGACAGGTCAGCCCCCGGACTTTGCTCTGCAGCGCGTCCTTACCTGGCTGCTCCACTGCAGCTGGGCATGCCAAGCAGACAGTAAGGTGTCATAGAATTCTGACAGCTGCTGGTTGAGACTGAGCTCGCTCTGAGAGAGATCCTGCCAGATGCTCACCAACTGGCCCTAGAGAAACCACAAAGACGTCAATCTCGTGGCTAAATATGTGTGCATTGGATTTACTAATGCTGTTTTGTTATCAATATTATGGTCCTTCAAGCAGACTCCATCACTTACTTTGTGACACTTGTAGTAGTAGGCAAGAAGCTGGGGCATTCTGTCTATCTCTGTGAAGACTTTAACAAAGAGCTTGGCTTGGTCTGCAAAGGCAAAACGTTTGCACAGGGGGAGTTAATTACATCAAACACATATAGAAAAATGAATTGTAATACAAAGGTTTTTTTACCTATAGACATGGAGTTAAAAGTTGACACTATCTGAGGACTGGCCATGGCTTCCAGCCTGTTTTTCAGAGCCTCGAGGTGGACGCACTTTTCAGAATAATCTGGCGTGTCGACCAGCATGGCCAAGCTGTTCTGCATGCTGGTCAGTTTGGAAGAAATCACAGCAAGATCCTGGAAGAAAAAAAAAGTTAAACATTTTTGCTTTTCCTTTTAAAGCATCTCAATATAGAAACCGTTGCTAAAAAATACATTTAAAAAAAGGAAAACTTGTTTGACCCAGCTTTTCCCGAATACTTTTGATAAGTTTAGCACATAAATAAGAATTTATTTCAATATAGTTTGGGAGAGAGTTTTGCTGATTGGAACACAAACAAAACTGAATGACGAGACAAGACGTCTCGTGGCCATTTCCTCCCTTTCTACCTGTGTTTTGAAGGTCTCTTCAATGTCTGCGCTCAGTGTGCTCCACTTGTCTGCCTCCTGCAGAGCCTCTGCTGCCAGCTGCATTCGACTCTTCACCTGATCTATTTCCACCAAGACCTGGAGGATATGATTCACGTTATCACACTTACATTTCCATACCAGTTACAGTCAAACATGGTTTTCAACAGTGTATCACCAATGTAGGCTCATGCCATTGTTTCTCCAAGCAAAGCTCACACACCTGCATGGACTGCACGGTGTCCTGTTCAAACTTCTTGATGTCCTCCTTCACCAGGACCATTTGCTCCTTTAGAAAAGAGGCCTCCTGCTTCAGGGCCTCCACGTCTCGCAGTACTCGGGGCATATTTTGAAGGGCCTGATTGCTGCTTTCTACAAATACACATTTGGCTATTGATCACTCATCATACTTTTCACCAGCTGTGTGTATTTGTTAAATGGAAAAAAGTTAAGTAAAGATAGTGAACATAGAACCATCTCTGTAAAAAAAAAAGTGATGTACACTGCAAACTCTTGCCTAATTTGTACTACAAGTGATGTAAATTAATATTCAAATTCATATATTATGTCTTTGTAACATCTTTGTTGAACCTTATAAGAGCTGAGGAGAACTGCACAAGGGCATCTGGGTCCACTCATACAGTATACTGATTTTTTTCAAAGGTAGCTAAGAGAAGCTACCAGATGAAGTGGCAGTTTTCACAACAAAATATATTACAGAGACATGTAAATCTATTAGCGAGCTAAGTTTGTCCAAAACTGCAGACCTTCGATGGCATTGTTGACTTCCTGAATGAACAGCTGCAGCTTCATGACCAGAGTTGCTGCGTGGCTGTCCGCCTTCCCCGGAGCGTCCTTCTGCACCACTTTGAAGGCGCCATTCACCCAGTCCTTCACGTCAAAATCATCATCCAGGAATTTCGAAAAATCCATATTGCTGCTTCAGCGGTTCAACAAGTTGAATGATGTTCGCTTCAACTCTCGAGCCTCGGTCGGTGTCATCGAACCATTGGTAACATCAGATTAGCTAAGTTTTCCCTAACAACGGTTTCGACACAAATATAAAATAAATCGCCCAGGAGAATGAAATTATCATGACAACTAAATATAGCTCCAGCAATGCGACGGCCTCCTCCAGAGTTACTCTTTAAGTTTACGACCTCAAACTGAGAAAGGTGGATACATATTCCTGAATGTTTAATGCTAGCTGAACTCCAATAGATGACAACACCTTCCTCTTGTGCTTTACATTTACTTTCCCCATAAACAAACGCTCACAGCGGACCCTTTTATTGTGGATTTTTTTTACAAAATTAAAATAAAAAAAATCGACGATAGGGCAATCAAAAATTATGTTTGATTAAGTTAATTTCATTATCGGTGTTGAATTTCAAATTAATGCTTCTTTACGAGAAAAACTATAACACTGGAGTTGTGTTACACAAACTTTGGTCCGGGCAGAAACATATCAAAGGGAGGAACTACACGTCACTCTGTACTACTTTACCTTCAAATGAATAATCATTTAATCTTTTATTCGACACATATCATACCCCAAACACATCAAATAGTAAGATTAACAGTATTTTAGTGCTTAAATGAAAGTGTAAACATTGGCTCTGAAATGCCATGCTGGTGCCCAATGTCTTCAGGTTTCTGTGGCACATCTGAAGATAGGTCCCCACTGTTGTGTGACATATAAGTACTCAAGCAGAGTAGATATGAATATGAATATAAATATCAGTCAATATGTTTTTTTATTGTATAATTCACCTTCTGCAGGCTCAGAATTAGAGGCATGATAATTTCAATTGTAATTGACTGTATTTACCATTAAGACAACATGTTTTATCTATAGAAATTCCAACAATTCATCACCATTGCACTCATGAAATTAATGGTTTTGCATATTGTACTTATAAGCGAAGAGAATGTAATTTCTGTCCTTCTGCTGCAACAGACTTTTATCACCAGGCATTGTCTTCTTCATGAATATTATGCAAACTATGAAAGCTGTAAAAGGCTACGTGGAAATTGAAGCTGAAAAAAGCTGCAGAGGACACTTATCTAAGAAAACCAACTGACCAGGAGTGCAGTTATTTCTCTTGCTGGACGACTCTTTCAAAAAGATGGGAATTATTGATGATATTAAGGACACGCTTTCTAAAGCAGTGTTCACACCATCTGCTCTGCTGAATGGACGAGGAGGGCTCCACATGGCTCAGATCCTTCTGTCTGTGGTCACGTTTGTCCTGGCTTTATTCAGAGGAGGGAGCAGCCATACCTACTGGATCTATGCCATGTTCACTTGGGCATTCTGCCCCATAATGACCCTCATCATCACTATTATTGAGATGTTTAAGCTTGACATCATCCTCAACTTGTTTTGCATGGACTGGTCTGACTTCACCACAGGGATGGCCATGTCGTCTTCACTGATGACCGTCTCCGTGGCTATTACCTACGCTAACTTCTACGCCTGTCTGAAATGCCTGTATGGATGGATAGTGAGTATATTTGCCATCTTGTGTGGCTTTCTCTACGTCCTCGAAGTGGTGAAAGACAAAATCATCGACAAGAAGAAGGGAAGCTACCTCTCTGCTCTGCCAGGATTCTGGAAGGTTCTGGAGGCCTTTGTGAGCTGCATGATCTTCATATCCCTGACTGGTTACAGAGACAAGCCTGCTCTGATCGTTTGTGTCATAGCGTATATCATTCCTTTTCCTATCCTTCCTCTGATCATAGCCACAAACATCCTCAAGAAACTTAAGAACTGCCTGCCCTTCAACCTGGATAGGTTTGTGTTTATTTTCTTGGTGATCTCTGTTTTGTTATACATATTCACTGCAATTATGTGGCCCATCTTCATGTTCAGAAACAACCCACGTCCCAACGACTGTCCACCAAGTTTTTGCATATGGGCAATTCAGTTTATGGTTGCATTTCTGACCTATGTAAATCTTATTCTTTTTACAATTGATCTAATTTTTACGCTGCTTGGCATATGTGGTTTTAAACGCACATAAGTGCAACAGTTTCCTCAATTTGGTGGATTTTCTATTCTTTATCTTTTTAAGATGATACAAAAAAGACTTGATGTTACCTTGTGGGGTTAACAGTTTGACTTCAGTACCTATTTTGGTTCTCCTACATTTTTCACTGTTCATTTTATATTTACTTTTTACGTTGTTATCATTTAATGTGTTTTCAAAATTTGCTTTTACTCACAAAAAATAAAATGATACAGGAATGTGACATGAAGAAATATCTAAGTTTGAACTCTTTTACAGTTTATGTTTAGAAAAAAAACACAAAAGAAATTTTGAGAAACAGAGTTTGACTGGAAATTTTCCCATCCATGAGTAAGTTATCAGGCTTCATAATGGTTTCACCATATTTTCAGCCATTTAAAAATGAATGACAAAATCAATTATCTATGGACAGGAAATGCAAAAAAACTGATGCAAAACCTCCTGCTTGATGTTACAAAAGTATAAAAATAGTTTTATTTTACTTCAAATATTCATTGATGTGTAGAGATGAATTAACCACTCCAGCAGGCCATATGGCTCATTATCCATTCAGGTAACATGTCATAAATCGAAATATTTGAATAAACTACTAAATTACATTTGCCCGTCATACAAGACTTGGTTGGCAGTTTAAGAACTGATCAGTAGTAAACCTTTAGTTCACTTGCTAACTTCCTGCCAGTTCGTCCAGTTCATTTTACAGAATACAAGTGAACTTGCTATTTTGAGCGCTTTTCTTCCAAGATCTGGAAATCCTGATTTGAGCAGCATGTTTTGCCCATTCAAGGGGTTTCGGGGCATTTTACGCCTCTTGGAAATAATCTCCTCTGCGTTGTGTCTCATCATCGTCATCTTCCGAGGCAGAATGACGAGTCCATGGGGGGTCTGGTGTGAGTTTGTCTGGGTGTTCTGCATCTTTGTGCCGGTGGTCCTGGCCGTGGTGGAGGGCAGAATGTGGCACATCCTCCTGGCTGCCTTTCTCCCAGACTGGGCGGACCTGACCTGTGGCCTGACCGTGCTGTGTGCTGTGACGGCGGTCTCCGTCACACTCATTTTTGCCTCCGTCTTCGTCTGCCTCTCTTGCATCGTCAGCATCCTGTGTCTGATCTTCTCGTTGGCCGCCGCCCTGATCTTCCTGATCGATGCCGTGATGCAGAAAAAGATGCTTCCCACCGGATACCTGTCCAGCTTGAGAGGAAGTCTCCGAGCGTCTCAGGCATTCGTAGCCTGTATCGTTCTGACTGCAGCCACTGACCATTTTGTGACTGGAGAGTGGTCCTTTAAACCCTTTGGCTTGATATGCAGCGTTGTTGTCTTTGCAGCTTGCCTTCTGCTCACTGTGGTCATCATGGTTCTCAATCTGCTCAAGTTACTGCAGTGTCTGCTTGCTTTCAGGTTGAGTGTCATGGAGTTTGTGTTTGACATAGTGGCGGTGCTGCTGTACTTGCTTGCTATCATTCTTTGGCCTGTATTTGGCTACAAGCGCTCCAACTACAACCCTTATATCTGTGACAAGTGCTCCTACTCAGACATGAACACAGTTACAGTTGGAGGCATTCTAAATCTCATTCTTTACATTGTAGATGTGGTTTTATCCTTTAAATCCCTCTAAAAGCCAGAGAACAGTTAAATTCCATGTGCTGCTTGGTTTAATTTATTCACTCAGAAGTTGATTGTTTAATGACAGAAGTCGTCAGCTGGGCTGGGCAGCGTATTATGAATGAAGCAATTCAAACCCGTAAGGAATAAGAAAGGAATGACGATTAAAAAAATAGTTGTTTTTTTTGTACTTCAATAATTGTATGAAAATTGCTTAAAATAAAGACTTGCGATCCGTGGTCGCTAAAGCAAGAGGGCGACCTCATGATTTGAGAAATTTCACACTAAGTCATTTTGTTATTTATCTTACGTAATAAGTTCCTTACTGGCGATCAGTAAAGAAAAGGAAAAGTTGTCTTTGGGCAAAGTGAACAACCACAGTCCCTCCCACATTTAATAACTGGACTTACTTTTTTGCATCTTAAATCATCCGTTAACATTTGTCTATTTCTACATAGTCAAATGTAGTAATAGTACTACATATTTACTCTTAACACCGCTATTAATATTGTGGCCGCAGCTCACAATAGCTTAAAGAACAGTATATTCAAATGTAACAGTCCTCAGTAAAACTGTGATAGTGAATGCAAATATCAGCCACAGCGTCAAAAACGACTGCGTTGACGATGACAGATCATTTATACATTTTATAATGATACATAAAAATGATACGCTATGGAAATGAATATGCCGAGCATGTAGAAATAAAACCTCAAATCAAATAAAAATTCTATGCTGGTTTTATGCTAGCGTGTCACATGAGGAACTGGATGCCCCTTCATGCCTCCTCTGGGCCCTCTAACTCCACAGTCTCCAGCAGACCCTGGAAACAAAGGTAGTGGGAGTTGCAGTATACCGGGGGCTTGTTGGGAGACGATCCCACCACCTCTGGCTTCAGCGACCCGAACGGGTTAGCTCCACTCCCTTTCATGTCCATCTCCAGCTCCAACAGGATTTGCAGTGAGTAAGTCATCTCTGTCTCACTGAGGATATGAAGGACAGTTACAGATACACAGTAAATCATACGAAACACACACACACACACACACACACACACACACACACGTTTTCCATAAGATAAAATGCAAATGGACTAAAGGACAGTTCGGTTAACTGAGGATGCAGCAAGTAAAGCGAAACCTGAAGATAACAGGCATTAATATCACCCTCACAGACCGTTTTAACTGTTACTGTGATGTGTTCACGGCAGATCGTTTGTTTGAAATTCTGAGTTATCGCAGACTCACAGTTGTTGATCCTTTACTTCTCCATTTAAAAAAAGACTAACTACACAAATCAAAGACCAAATACGTATACTTGTTATGGTGACTATCAGTTGCATATCTCAATTTTGTGAATTCCTAATTCAAAGGTCCATCCCATGAGGCGTTTGTAGTCTATTTAGATCTATAATAAATCAAATGAATTATTCTGTTCATTTTCTTCAGTAGCACAATAAATATATTCAAGTGGTTCTTTTATGTAAAATCATTATCTAGAAAAAATTAGCAGTAACCGAATAGCAGTAATTGCACTCAAGCGACTGTGCTAAAGTCGCAGTAAATCTGACATGTTATTATAGTGAGGCACTTCAAAGTGGCTGAATGTTCCACTGCAGTATTTCTGCTACAAATCTCAGGCACTCACTTAAGAGCAGTGAAGAGAGAAGGAATCTCATAATCCCTGAGGAGCAGAAGTGTAGGAAGCCAGCCCTCATCCAGGCCTTGACTCGCATCAAAACCTTTGAAAGACATTGAGTGAAGATATGAGATCCATTTTTCTATTTTTAAATCATTTGAGAATATCTGTTTCAGAGGCATAATGACCTGTGGAAGAACGATTTTTTAAATTGATATTTGAATGAGATAAGAGAAATGTTACATACCTGGGTGAAATCCGACCACCAGGTCGGGCTTGGCTGCTTCCTCTTTCTCCACCAGCTCCTCCCAGAACTGGTGATAGAGGCCTTTGTAGGCACTGATGTAGACTTTCTGCTTGGGGCCAAATGCTCGAAGAGGAGACCTAACTATGGGGCCATCCAGCACCTCCGGTCCCACCATGACGATCTCGATGCCCTGGTGTCCCGGAAACATGCGGCTCAGCTCATCGTAGTCGGTTAGTCTGGCCCCCAGCGTCTCGCTGTGGCCCGCTCCCACCAGGTGAATGGTGAGAGGTTTAGAAAACGGATCGAGGCCGAACATCCTCATTCCCAGAGCGATGGTCAGCGGCCTGGAGAAGAACTCGCTGCAGACCCTCCACAGCGAGTGTTTCAGCTCGTCGTCCTCGGGCCGGGGCCGGCCCACGCTGACCCACAAGTCCTTCATGTTGGCGCCGTGCAGAACAGGCTCCAGGCGGGATGTGAGCTCCCCCTGCATGCTCAGCCAGTCATCCCACCCTTTAATCTCTGACTGGGGCTTTGACCAGTTTTCCGTAGGGAATGGAAGGTCTCCTGACGGCAGACAGGATGACCTCAGATTAGCGTCTTAGGCATTGAGAGCTATTTGGGAACGATAATTTCTAGCAAGAGACCATAATAAAAGTAATATGCATACACTCGCAGAAACATTTTACCTTTAAACACAAGCCATTCCACAACCCTGTCAATGGCGGCAAAACGCAGCGACGGACAGAACTTCTTGTGTTTGGGCCAGTCCCCCTTCTGACAGTCTTTACAGCAGTAGTAAACATTTAGACATCTAGGCAAAGAGAGAGATTTCAAAACATGTCCAATTATTTATAAAAGGACCTACATTTATACCGGACCGAAATGCTAGGATTCTATGCTGATGTGATATGATTTCTCTTCACCTGGAACAACGTTTCAAGCTCTGTGGGTTGGAGAGTTGTGCCGGTCGCTTGTCACAATAAGCACAGACTTTAAAAGATTCCTCCATCTTCTCAAACATCTCCTTCTGCGACCGGAAGGCCATAGGTTTACCTTTGGCTTCCTGAACGGGTCTGAAGAAAAACAGTTTCTGATTAGACAAATAGGAAAGAAAACAAACAAACAAACACAAAAATATATAAAAGGTAAGAGTCCGAATTGCACAGCCTCTTTTATCAGGATGGCTGTGGACGAAGCAAGGGAGCATTGGAAAATTGTTTCACAGACTTCAGACGTTTTAAAGAAGGCATAAATGCTTTATAGAAACAGCCTGCAGATACTGAAGGCTATAGCCATTAAATCCTCTGCAAAAGCAACCACTTAAGTTCTGGTGCATTTTAATAGCACAATGTGACCCTTTTATAGGAGTCGCTCCTCATTTGAAGCACCGCAAGGCGAATAACTGACAAGTACTCGAAAGCTCAACAAACACCATGTGAGAGATGAGAATGGAATGCGACGTGCTTACCCCTCAGTCTCCGTCATTTTTCAGCAAACTGCGTTAATGTGCATGACACGGGCGCTTCGGTTGCCTCTGCGGGTGTGACACATGAGCGGCCTGTTGGGGGGCTGCTGGGCCAGATATAGCAGCTGCACATTTCCTTCCAGAAGAGTCGAACAATTCCAGAGCCTTCCTGACGGCACAAGAGCCACACACCAATGGCAAACCCAATAAGCTTCTATGTATTATTCTATGTATTATTATCAAATGTATGAATCTATTCTGAAAACAGGGTTCTATGGCAAGAGAAAAAGATAGAAAAAACATGACAGCATTATGTCAGATCACTTTTAAAATTCTTTTGAATGAATTGCCATTACTACTAACCTGTTTTTTCCCCAAAAGAATGTCTTTATTTGAAGTGTGCTAAACTGGAAAAGGGGTCATATACCCTAAAGAGTTTTCTGGGTGAATTGACCATTTTCCTCCACAAGGGGTCAGTGCTGCTTTGCAGAAGTGGTTTCAGTAGACACAGTACAGAAAACTTCATTTAAGTGAATGGTTTTCATGGCCTGAGTTGTGAATGGGGTATTAATATGTTTTTCACCCTTTCCATTGTAATATGTTTTTTAAGGGCAGCAGTTTCAACATACGGAAATGGGACCTTTGGAGATCATCTCACAATCAGTGCAGAGTTTATTACCATTGTGATCCAATATTAATATGCACCCTTATTGATATGTAAGAGGTTTTCATGATGGATCAGCTTTAATTCAAAGAATTTTAAAAACTGTTGCAGGGATTAAATTCTGTGACGTTGTCTTGTCAGTAATGTTTTACTAAATTATGCAATAACCCTGCACGATCATGTCAAATGCTCTTAGAAAAAAATCACAAGGAGTAATAACTTTTATGTGGATATCTTTAATTGATTTAGCTTGTGCTTTTGCTATTTTGTTCCGTTGTATAAATAATACATTCATAATTCCAAAGAAAAATAAATTTGGCATTGACTTTCTGAAACTACCAAAGAAAAATATTGTGCTTTTTACAATATCTAATCTATTTTTGGTTCTTATAATGCAATACTCCAAGCACAAACTCACTCCATTCTACTGTAACAACATTTCTTAAAAGAAAATTAAATGCAATGATTAGAGCTCCTAAAAATACTTTGTTTCTTGTTTGCTAAATGTCAGAGTGCTCTAGTCATCGTTCTACAATCTTAAGGAGTCTTACTGGCAAATTTTAAAGACTCAAAAGCATAATGAGCAGATTCACAGGTATGTAACACAGCATCTTTCAGAACTAAACTTACAATTCAAATCCAGCATCAGCAGCAAAACAAAACTAAAAGTACTGCACAATGAAACGGTAAAATAAAAAGCCAGATCAAGTGTAACATTAGCATTCTTATGAACCGGTTTTATGCAGCTGTTGTGGGCTACGGAGATTGGTCTATCCACAGAACAATTCACAGCAGCTATTGAACGTTGATAGAGCTAATTATGGTCTCATTACATATGCATAACAATGACCCTTCATATCCGACAGCCGGTTCACCTCGGGGCACAACCTGAGGAGGGACCTCTGTGCTCAGTGTGTGTCATCGTCAAACTAAATGAGCTTCTGAAGGATGTCTTTAATCTGCCTCACTAATTACTGATGTCACAAGTCAGAAGAAGGGGGTTGGTCAAATTTTGACAGTGAAGATGCCTTTTTCAGCCCAATTGGTTTCATTGATATATATATATATATCGACGTAAATGTCCATCTCTAAAGGATATAGAACCAATTTGGAAAGTTGCCTTCGCACAGGCTGACTCTCTTTGATGGGGCTCGACGATGAGCTGTTAACTGTCTGCACCTGGACCCTCTGCGCTTTCTCGAGGCAGCAGTCCTTGGAAACAGATGTAATGAGAGTTGCAGTAGACGGGAGGTGTGTTAGGACAGGCCTGGACTTGCTCTGGTTTTTGTGAGGTGAACGGATTGGGCCCACTATCTCTGATGTGCACCTCCAGCTCCAACAGGATCTGCAGTGAGCACCGGAGCTCCGTCTCACTGCAGGAAAAGAAAAAAAGTAAGAAAAACATCAATAACGTTCCAACGTGAGTTGCCTTTGAATAAATACACAAGTAAAATGTGATGGTGGACTGCTGTGATGACTTAGTAGTGAGACCAAAAACTAAGCAAGATGTAGGACTGCCACAGAGGATGTGAAGTAGACTCTCTATACTCATCACACCCAGTGTTTCTTTCTTTTAGAAAATGGCAAAGAAATAAGCACATGCCCTCGAGCATAAAATGATTAAAAAAGAAAGCTCGGTGGGAAGGGGAAGGGACATCATCTCCTCTGTAGGATGTGGAACCCATGATCAGAGATAGAGAACAGTGGTGTACCTGTACATGGTGAAGAAAGAAGGGATGTCATAGTCTCTGAGCAGCAGAAGGGTCGGCAGCCAACCTTCTAACAGGCCCGGGTTGGCGTGGAACCCTGTGGTAAAAACAATTTTACACAAAGATGAAACATACCCCAGGCTTTCTAAAATAAATCTATGAGAAATAAGCAAAACAAAAACATTAAATCCGTGAAACCACCGATCCTGTCATTTTAAAGGAGTTATTCCCCTTTATTTCTCTCTAGCTGCCCCACAGTTCACATTCTTTTCTAGCTTTATCTTTTATTTCATGAAGCTTTGAATGTTCAAAAGGTCGAATGAGAACAGGTCTGCATGGAACACTAATTTATTATGGAGCAATGTCACTGTGATATGAGCAGAATGTGGTTTGGTATTGTCTTGCTAAACGAAGCATGAACTTTCATGACAAAGAAGCTGTCTGGATGGCACTTACTCATGCTGTGCGCACGAACGCACACCCACATACCATTGTAAAAACATTTTTTTCTAAACTATGTACTGGAATAAATAAAGATTTTCCAACTCCTCTTGGTCCCAGAGGACACATTTTCCATTAATCTAGGAGAAACGGGAGAATTAGACCTTTGCAGCATGTTTTCCTCTTTGCTCAATCCACCTTTTATGGGCTCAGGTCAAGAGCGGGTGGATACGTTTCCTCCTCTCTTCACCATTCCTCATTTACTCTGCAACATTGGTTTTATGGAGCCTGCAGTGATTTCCACCACAGTAGTTTGTTGCCATGCATAACCTCTGGAAGATGTCAGATGTTCTGGTTTTGTACTGGTGTTGTCCCTCATTCATATTCTCAGAATTTCCGAACCCACGCGATTTGATTGATTGCTCTATTAGTCTTTACAATTTAAAATAGACAAACTTTATTTCTTGATTCGGCAAAATGTAGCTTCAGAAACAGTTGGAAACCAAATGCAGTCATGTTAATTCCATAAGGTTATGTGTGCAGTGTTATATAACACTTGCATAACACGTCTGATACTTAGAAAAAGTAAGCTGTTTTCCCTCTGTGAGGTGAAGATTGGGCAGATTACATTTGTTGAGTCTCCAGCTGGTCAAATCGCCCTCGTGTTTGTCGAGTCAGTGCAGCAAATGCAGTTTTACGCACAGCAAGCAGGCATCATTTAGGAAGCCCAGATGAACTGAAACCAGATCAGCTGCGTAGATGCATTTTTTTTGTAAAGGGATCTCTTGTCACTCAGATACTATGTGCTGGATAAAATCAGGCTGCACCCGGGTCGGGTGGGTGTAATCCTTCGGCATATTAACCGACAGATGTCACTTTTTCCTGAATCTGGTTCAAAGTAGCTGTGTGTTTATGAGCAGCAGGGCACAGAGGAGTGAAAAGTTTAGTCATTTTCCCAAGATTACCGTGGTACAAGCAACCATGGAAGACTGTAAATCTGAGTTCACTGTCCCTAAAGAAAACAAATCTGTCATCAAACAAGAAAATGTTGTGTATTTATATATATATATATATTTATATAGTTCTATATGTGTGGGATATTCAGGGCACACCACCAGGGCCGGTGGTATCAGCACACAGATGGTATTACAGGCCAAGGGATTTCTGCTTGAATAATGCACGGCGTGGTATTAACATCCCAGAGGTTACGCTTCTCATCAAGATAAAACATTTAGGAGGGACTAAGCGTTTAGGCTTTAAGACCTCCAGGAGATAAGGTGACAAAGAAAGACTAAAGCCTGGCTGTTAATGATGACAATAATTGCTTGGCACCATTGTGAGTTTGGGCCATATGGTCGATGACGCTGCCGTTAACGATTGTGTGTTTCTTTGGGTTCCTCCTCTGAAACGATGTGCCTTGCAGCCATGAATATCTGATTTGTTTCATGAATAACAAAAAGCAGTCGGCCGTACTCTGGTTTAGGATAGTGTCTGTATGGACAACACAGCAAAGACTATAAAGCCAGCAGTTGACTCTTTCTTGCCTTTTTTAACTTGTAAGGCATGTTTTTTTTTTGTTTTTTTTTGCTTTCACTTGAGACTTTAACGCACACACATGCAAACAGCTTCTTTGTCATTCTTTTTGTCGTACTGCCTGCTCCCCTATCACTTAGCAGCGTCATAATGCGGTGCTCTGCCAGCTTTGCAGTATGAATTGCATCCTGGCTCTCAGGCAGCTCACCACAAGGAAGAATGATTCTTGTATATTTAGCTTCAGTTGAGTTTGCAGACTGGGGTTACTGGTGCATTTCCATAAAGATTTAATGGCGTGAGAATGGACTTTGCCAATGTAAAGACCAACTAAATTCTAATCTCAGGTTCTTTTTGTATTGCATTTCAGCTGTATTAAACTGTGTCTGTGATTTGTGAAGAAGTTTGTGCCTTGGACTCCATCAAATCAATGAGTATGCACCCAGTGTGGGTGGGTGGGTGGAGGGGGCTGAGTCTCCCCTTTTAAAAGGGCAGCTTACTGACATTATGCTGAGTCTGAAAGTTAGAAGCCAAACTCTTTCCCAGCTGCCGCCATTAATCACCTAAACCCCCAATAAAAGCCTGGGACTAATGAATAGGCCATATCTGGCGAGTTAAATG
The DNA here is from genome assembly GCA_013363375.1 of Menidia beryllina. Taxonomy (NCBI): domain Eukaryota; kingdom Metazoa; phylum Chordata; class Actinopteri; order Atheriniformes; family Atherinopsidae; genus Menidia; species Menidia beryllina. The sequence continues at coordinate 6,567,946 of JABUIW010000056.1, forward strand.
TCTCAGGCATACTATGTTCTGTGAGGTTGTTGTCAGGCAAACATAAAGTGAGAGGAGTTGCCGTTTCCCTGAGACAGCTGAGAGCTCCAGCTAAAGTGTCTCCACACGGTGGCTGTGATCATTACAGTCTGTTGTTGGATTTGAATACATACCTGGATGAAATCCAACCACCAGGTCGGGCTTGGCTACTTCCTCTTTCTCCACCAGCTCCTCCCAGAACTGGTGGTAGAGGCCTTTGTAGGCACTGATGTAGACACTCTGCCTTGGGCTAAAAGCCCTAAGAGGAGGCCTCATAATGGGGCCATCAACTACCTCTGGACCCACCATGACTATCTCGATGCCCTGGTGTCCAGGAAACATGAGGCTCAGCTCATCATAGTCTGTCAATCTAGCTCCCGAAGTCTCATTGTGGGATGTCCCAGCTAAATGAATAGTAAGTGGTTTTACACTGGGGTCCAGACCAAAATGCTGTATGGCCTTTCCAACGGCGAGAACTCGAGAGAGGAATTCACTCTGAATTCGCCATAAGGACTGTTTCAAGTCGGCATCATCTGGCCGTGGCCTGCAAACGCTTTTCCAAAGTGTTGTCATGTTAGCGTGAGACAAGATGGGGTCCAGATGTTGCGCGAGGTCTCCCTGCATAGAGAGCCAGTCATCCCAACTCTTCACCTCCGCAGCTGACTTGGACCATTTCGCAGTGGGGAATGGAAGATTTCCTGTAATGGTGACAGCATCGGATTTATGATGGATTACATGTAACACAGAAGATCTTATCCAGAGCGGCTGGGTCACATCGAGTAATGATGAACTCCATTTCACCCAAAATGAATATTCCTTAAAAATCTGAACTAAAACAGTAGGTCATATTTTGTTCTCAAACAACTCATTTCTGCAGCTGACTATCAATACAAGGCATTTTATTACTGCGATTTCTTAGCAAACGTCCATGCTTTGACAGTAAAGTCCATCCATCCATCCATTTTCTGAACGGTTTATTCTTAAATGGGGTCGCGGGGGGACTGGAGCCTAACCCAATATTCAATGGGCGAGAGGCGGGGTACACCCTGGACGGTTTGCCAGTCCATCACAGGGCCAGAGTGAGGTCGTAATTTAATTTCTTACCAGTGAACATTAGCCACTCCATTAGTCTGTCGATGGCCACCAGGCGCAGCATCTTGCAGACCTTTTTATGTTGAGGCCAGTCTTTCTTCTGGCACTCTTTTGTACAGTAGTATACATTCAAGCACCTGCAGGACAACAGCAAAGCAGGAGAAAGGGTAGATGGCGTGTGTCACTTTGTCAGAGAGTGCTGTACAATCTATATTTTACATACCCAAGTTTAGGTTTGGTGGTGGGAATTGCTCCAGTAGCCCAAACTACCATGTTAACTTGAACCTTCAGAAAGCACTACGACCTGAAGCGTAGGAGCTAAATTCAGTAATCTGCTCAGACGACTATGACCTCCAGTCAAACTCTTGTTTCGCTTGTAAAACTGAAGGACAAAATGCCCAAGTACAGAATGCTGTGTCTGCAGTAATATGATGTTTTAAATGAGTATTCAGAAGACTATTTCTTATGATAATTCATGTTAAATCAGTGTTTAAAATCATTTCAGGAGCTGGTGCGCATATGCACATACTAACTTTATCATCGTTAAACTAGTTATGCAGGCTTGTTTGTTTTAATAAATAGCTTTCTTATTTGGATCTGGAACCAGTCTTTTGACATTCTCATACAGTGACTGACTCATGTCACTCAGTTGGCCAGTGTGTTCTCACACAGTTTAGGTGATGAGGTCATGTGCTGGATTACAGGCCTGACAGTCACTTGCACTCGGTGCTGTGGGAGACAATATTACTCCACTTTGCAATCATTTGAAACCAGAGGCACATAAATTTACATAGAATAATTTATCAGCCGCCACAGTCTGTCGGGGGGGCACTTTAAGCTCACTAATCCTCCCAGAGAGGCTTGCAAGCGGACAAAGTGAAGTGAGAAACACATGTGTCCTTTCGAAGTATAAGTGCAGTGGGAAAAACCTCCACTTTTATGAAGAAGGTAAAATATAAGCAAATGAGAATACGGACACCACTGCGTTGTGGGTGGCAGTTTGTTTGTCAGAGGTCTTCGGGATTTTACTTATCAGCATTCCTGTACTGCCTGACTACAAGCCTGCTGCTACCAGTAACTTTTATGTGAGAGGAGGTGGCAGCTGAGAATTTAAAGGGAATGCACATAAAAGACGGAGCCTATCAGAGACAGACAGAAAGCGAGAGAGAAGCAGAGAGAAGCATGGTACACAGAAATACTGCATACTGTGTACTTCTCCTTATTTTCAATACTCTCACCATAATTGTTTGACTTCTTGAACTGCACTAAGCTTCTCTTAATAGGCTGCAGAGTTGCAGAGAGATGAATCACAGTCAGGGGACTTTGCTATATTTGCCACTGGCCATTGTCCATCTCTGCAGAGATAGCCGCACATTTGTGGCTTATCTTCCAGCTGCTGGTAACAGGTCAGCTTGTAATGCTTCAGACATGACAGCGACTGGACAACAAAATAAAAAAAGTATCCTGCCTGTGTGATGACGGAGTTGAAAAACCGGTCGGCTTAGGTGTCAGCGATCGAAAGCATCCTGGTTGTCATGGATCTTTAATCTTAATCAAAACGAATGTTTGAACGCAATACATCATGCACACGGGTCTGCCTTCAGAAAACAGTAAACACCAGCTTTCTTTGCGGTCAATCCCAGGTAATGCTCTTCCCTTGTGGCTTTGCACTCACTTCACACAGCGTTTCAGGGTTTCTCCCTCTGCAAGATGTTCTGGGAGCTTATTGCAGCCGGTGCAGAACTTGAAGGTTTCCTCCATCCTCTGGAACATCTCCTTGTAATTACGAAACGATACCCCTTTATGCTTTCCCTCAACGGCAGCCCTGACGAGAATCAAACACTGATCGATTTCCAGGCAAGAAACATATCATTTGTGAATTTTACAGCAGAAAGTAAAGTGTAGAGAAAATACAGAGGGCCTGACAAAACGTTTATACCTGTATTCTCCATAGTCTTTCATGTTGAGCTTGTTGAGAATCACCTTGGAGAGTCCAGGTACATGGGAGTCCAGAGCGAAAAACCCGGACTGGTCAGAGAAGACGCTGCCAGTCCCAGGAGAGTAGGACTGTGGAAGCGCCGGAATCTGGGATGCCATGGTGTGGCCGGTTGTCTCAACTAGGAGACCAATGAAGCACAGACATGTTGGTATCATTGTTTTTTTTAATCTGCAAAGGTAGATCAAAAAGGTAACACCATTTCCCCATCTTGGCCCCGCCTTCAACCTTTCATTCTAATGTGTAGGATTGATTAACCTTTTCTCTTTCTTTGGTAAATGGTCCTTTGGTATAAGGTCTAATTTACAATTGTGTTGGTGCAAAGCAACAAAGGACATTTTTGACTGTACCTAACAATAATGCAGTAATGCCGCGTTTTCCCGGACAAAACTAAAATGAGTTCAAATCTGTGAGAGATATCTGTCTGATGAGTACTTGTTCTCCTGTTCTTTAATGCCCTCCCTTCCCTCACACACAAACCCCCTGATCTCATAACTGAGATGACGGAGAAGTCTCATGACAGGAGGATCCTGGAAATCTTAGACAAGCCGAGTGAACATTAGTTACATTGTTTGAAGTTGCATCATTGTGTTCTTGCCCTTGACAGGAAACAAGCGCCCATCCATCGGCCAGCACCCCCCCCCCCCCCCCCCCCCCCCCCCCCCCCCCCTTTCTACCATGGATACATGTTGCAATGTGATTTATTCACTTGGCCTTTCATGGGGGAAAATAAGAGGGCAAGGAAATGTGATCATTTGGTGGTGGCGGCACCACCACGTCCATCAATCTGCCGTTGGACTTAAAGACTTAAATGCGCTATAAAATCAATCACCTGCTGGCCTGTGTGTCTTTATTAAGAACAGCAGTAAAAAAACACTTTTGAAAACTTGTAAAGTGATGCAGCAGAAAGTTATTCTTAACTTTACGGTCATAGATCATAAATGATTGCCTTTGTCAGCCTGTGCACTGACCACACTCATCTTTCTCATATTTCTGTTGAAAAAAAAAAAGGTATCATGTGAAAAATCCTATAAAAGGCTGCTGGCTGGTTTGTAGGTAAATACTTATTTAATATTTTTACCGGAGATTGGAAGCAAATAGAGTCATTCCCCAAAAGCCTTATTTTTCCATTACTCCTCTTCTCACATATTTGACCATGACCAGCAGCGGTGAACGGTGAACGACATGTTGGATTGGTCTTACCTTTGTATCTAGAGGAGCAGAGAGGCTTCTAGATGATTTTTAGTTATCTTGGTTCCTAGCATGGGATTAAAAATAAGCGATGGGCAGCTCCTTGTGCTGGCGGTCACCACCGAATGGAGCATACCAAGTGTATCTGCTGGCGTCAGGCGAACGTGTCCCCCTGAGAGACAGCGTTGGAGAAGGCTGGTCTGAGGACCACACGCTGTCATCTGAGGTTACAGGGGAGGCTAGTGGGTGAGAGATGGAGCAGGGTGGGTGAGGGAGGGGAGGGGAGGGAGACGAAGAAGAGAGGAGTGGAAAGCAAGGCGCAAGTGCAGCTTTAAAAAGAAAAGGGGGGGATAGGGTGAAGCGAGAAAACGTGGAGACTTAAACGAGAAACTTGGGCAGAGGCCAAGGAAATGTAAACTGTAAAATATGAGAGCCGTTCTAGAAGGTACTCGGATCGTCCATCTGGAAGAGGGAGTCCTGAGGTGACAAGAGGCTCATATCAACTCTCAAATAAACATCAAAAACAGTAGAATGAAGTGCAGTCAGATGTTATACCCCAAACATGATTGCTACCAATCTGTATTTATAAGAATAAATGATCTAATGTAATTACATTAGTTCATTCTAACCTTTTTTAGAATCTTCTAGATTCCCCCGAATGCTCTAAAACCATTCTTCTAATAGTTCAAGAGGAATTTTAATACATGAATAAATTAATCGAAGTTCACAAAATGACAATGGCTGCTTTTTAATTTAAAAAAATTTATTTGGTCCATTGGAACCTGAGATTGAAAATTAAACATACATATTTGTACACATATTCATACCCCATAGCCCCCCAAAAGATCAATAAAATATATATCACATTCGTCAGAGATGACCTTTTAAGCGTAGATTTCAGTTTCTATGATCTTTTCATTTTTTTTTTCTTATAGGTTTAAAAGGATCAGCTGATGTTTTTCTCCTGTCTTTAAATATTTGTATTTTTTTTCTCATCAGTTGAGTCTGCAATTTGTACAATATACAAGGAGGGAATTGGAGAAATGGGAGAAGGGAAAAGGCATTGCATGGGCTGCACAGAGCACCTCTACTCAGGGCTGCTGTCCGTTCAGCAGCAGGGGGCGCCCCCAAAGCACAGAGGACACCAATACCAGTCAACAAAAAGGGACGGGCTACATAGGATACCAGCAAAAACTCAAAGTGACAATTGTGATAAAAATGAAACAAGACAAAAGATAGAACCCAACGTAAGAATAAAGTGATCCAGCAGGGACACTTTCTTTTTGAGGTGCCTTATCTTTGCAGATGTTTCAGTGCAGGTTCATTTCTTGTCAAGCTAAACCTCTGGGCTCAGAATAAAGCCACACTGCATCACAGTCCTCTATCTGTCAGTTATTCAACATTATCAATCAGAAAAAACAAGCCGGCAATTCACTTACACAAATAAATTACGGCCATAAATTCACAGCGACGAGACTGTGACCTCGCACACACTCGGATGACAAACAGACAAAAACGAGTGCCTCTTTGTTTTTGTTTTTTTGTTACCCAGGATGTTTCTTTGGAAAACATATTTACAGTTACTTCGGCATCTGGTTTTGATACTGAAATGTTTCAGTGCTGCACCAGCCTGGCAATAGTTCTGAGGATGTGGTGAGGGGCGGCCCACCCTGGCTGTGCAGGAGAAGCAGGCACTGTCACTTACCATCACCAAACAGATGTGACAACACTCATAAGCTGACGCACGTCTCAGCACTCCCTCACTGTCACCTGCAGAGAGGCATCGCATGGAGGAATTTGAATCTTCTAGTTATTTCTACAAACGATTTGTAAACCAAGTTTCAAGTTTGCCCAATTAGCAACATAATAGTAAAACAAATTTGACTTGATTCACCCAATCCATCCTTCCACCCTGTTTTACTTTTTCTGTCTCTCTTCTTGTGAGTGCAGCAAGCCTGACAAAGTGTTAATCTGTCCTTTCATGATGACTTTGCGTTGCTCCGTGGCCCTCCCAAACGAAAACCAGCCCCCCCCCTGTGGCCACCTGACTGCTCACAAGGAGTTCCTGTACAGCTCCCTAAACGCACCAGTGCAGAAACTGTCAAACTAGAAAACCATGCAGGAGGGAGAAGACGCTGACCTTCATCGGGTGTGAAAAAGCTACAGCGCATGATGCAGACTGATGTTCCATCCAGAGGTTACCCCACAAAAGACTCATCTAAATGGAAAGATGCGACGTGGCTTCTGAAATGGGTAAGAAAAGCTTGTGTCCTGCTGGAGGCCTGCCCATGTCATGAGGACTTCCATCATTTAGACGCTAAAACAAGGTGACTGAGTGTGAATCAGAATAAGCATGAGCAATGAGGTCTGTGAAACTGCTGCGTTTCTAAAAAAGAAAACTTTCACAAGACAAAACCTCCCAAATACACAGTTCCTATAAAAGAGGCAGTGATAACACCACCACAGAAGAAACAACAAAGAAATAGGCTAATTCAGTTATATGGTCAGCTGATGCTACACTAACATGAACCTTATTGTACTAAAAACATAGGTTTGGTCCTGAGCTAGAGAGTGTGCTAGACGGCACGTGACGACAATGGAGAGCAGAGACACACAGTTCTGCCTCGTCTATGACCTCAACAACACGAATCTGGATAAGACTGAAAAGGAGTTGCGTATAAAAGAAACACGAGTTGGATTTGGCTCATCATGTACCGTATATTGACAAGTGGTGACAAAAATTTCCCAAAAATATGTCTCCCCTGGGTAGCTGTTTTTGCGGGCAAGTGTCTGACCGGGTGACTGGCTCTTAGGCTGTAGGCAGGCAGATGGCTCAGTAGTTTCAGCACTCCACTAATTTTCTTACGCTAACTGAGGGGGTTGATTAACATCTAGCATATGAAAACCAAGGGCTGAACTGTGTTTCCCAAACAACGGTGGTTCCCAGCAGCCACAAACAGCAGAACTAATGAAGCTTGGACTTGGTCTTTAAATGGGCCTGCGTACGTTATAATTTTCCCCAGGTCACTTCACACAGTCCACTTCCCTCATTCCATCCGTACATGGCACGTCCACTTGGCAAAAGGGGCAGGATGTGTGATGACAGACTGAGAGAGCAGCGAAATGCTGCCTATCTATGCTTTACATTCATGTGTACATAAAAAAAAAAACACACACACACAAAAAAAACTATTTTCCTCTATGTTTTAGGGCTCCAAGCATCACTCTCCTACCCTTGCATTATTTTCCAGTGGTCTGACATTTTATTGGATAATAGTCTGTGTGTGAGGGGGTTAAAACAGGGCGGGGGTCATAGAGGCCTGGGCCGGTGCAAGCCGTCTATGTCTGGGGTGAGCTGGGGGCTGTGAGTGGCCTTGGTTGGAGTCCAGTCGCCCAGTGAGGCCTGGGCTGCCTTACGGTGAGCCAGGCGATGGGTGATTGAGAAGCCAGCGTTTCCCTCCAGCTGAGAGAGCACCACCAGCACCTGCCTGCAGGGGGAGACAGGCGGCGTTAAGAGGAGCGGAGCAGCAGGAGCTCCACACCTCCAGTAGGGATCAAAGTGCATGTTGAACAATGTGAACACAAATGACGAGATGGTATCTCCTTTATGGGGTGGCAGGAGTTTTAGAACAAATAAATACTCACAAAACCTTCAATTGAAGGAAGGAAAACAGGATTATAAATCAGCACATAAAAAGCGTTGATATATAGTGATATATGCTGATGACACCTTGATGAATAAATAATATCAGTTCATGAGCTTATGAAAAAGATCACACAGCTAAAAGCTGTACCCAGTGTAGAACAGAAAATGAGAGAAAATATCTTAAAACTGGACACCATAGCATTTCCAGAATATAATTTTTTAATCAACTGAAGTGGGTTGATGTTCTGTGTTTGATGACTGACAATAAAATGTGACTTTTAACGCATGGTGACTTTTAATGGCTTCCCATAATATGGGCCATAAATTTTGAGTGCCAAAGTCCTAAATTTACATTGATGTTACCCGTAAAGTGCTGTAAAAGTGTACGAGAAGCTAAACACAGAGACCCTAAAGACGTGTGAACTGCTGCACTGAATGCCTCTGTGACGAGGGTTCAGCGGGAAAGGAACGCTATGATCTGTGCAGAATTAAGCCTAAAGATGGATTCTGGAAAAAAAAAAAACACTTTCAAATTGTGTGCATGAGGAAGAGAGAGAAGGGGCAGGACGGGGGTACCTGTGTAGAGGTGGTACGCTGTCGATGGTCTTGAGGCTGCCGCGTGTGGACACCACATTGAAGCTGTCAGTGCAGTCACATGAGACATGGAGGTAGTATTTGGGGTGGCGGTTCTCCACCACCACAATGAGCCCCGCCCAGCCGTGCGTCAGGTAGTAGCATGTCATGCCCTCGCGGCCCTGGGAGTATTCACACAACGCATGCAAGTAAACCATGTTACTCTATTGTGCTTATTATAGGGAGGAGAACTTATTTCTATTATTTAGAGGAGAGATTTTGGTGACTGAGGTCAGCTGAAAAACTCCACCATGGGATTTTGTTTTGCGCCATTAGATCACGATGGCATTAATGTGTCATTTAGTGAGCCAATAAAATTTACAGGAGGAGCACATGTGAGTGTTTTCCTCTGCATCTCTCTGCATTTGTGGTGAAAGCTGAAACTCATTGGCTCTTGCTTCGCTTTGTTTCTAAACCGCATATAACTAACCAGAGAATTGAAAAAGCCAACACTACTGCACCAGTATTTTTCTTAATATAATATATACTTAAATTCCAGGAAGATGGGACTTCTGATTTATTGTATTTTGCAGAAGTTCGAATTCTGATATCCTTTTTTGCTTACATGCTTCATTACTAGATGAAACAAACAATACTGAGCAAAAGGAGGAAGAGTTGGAAAAAACAAAAAAACAAGAAACAGATGAGTGGCAAGGAAAGGAAGTCCAGAGTTTATCAGGCAAAAATGCAATAGAGGTGAGTTGGTATTGTTAACGGGCCCGAGGCCGCCCTGCAGTGCTAGTTTCAACAACACGGGTCGTTCAGCACAAGACTTATGACATCATTCTGTCGAAAAGAAGGATCAGTAGCCCACCAGCTGTGCGCGGTCCAACTGCAGACATGGGAAATAAATTGCCTGTCAAGTATTTTTCTATCAGATTAGTTGGCACTCTGAGCTTTCAGGTAAAACATCTATACATTTTCTCAGGCAACAACAACATCCTCCAAGGACACCACTGTGGCCATGTAAACCACAGTTTAAACATTTCTAACGGGGGACCCCTTAGGGAGGAGGAGACTGGAGGGGAGTCCAGTGGATCTTGAGACACGTTAAACTAATCGGACTGAAGGGAGGTTTAAATGAATGTTTGAAAAAGAAGCTGCTGAAGTGTGTGTTTCTGTTATTTGGGTGATTGGAAAGAGGCAAATATGTGTAGCTGCCATTTCATGCGGAGCTGCTCACCCTCACCAACTCGTGCCGAGAAAATGTTTGTCAGCAACAGTAAGCTATTTCTTCCCGACTCAGGAATACGACTCAAACTGTTTATCTTTATTCAACCGTGTTGTTAAGAGACTGCTGCTTGTACAGTGGCTGCCATGTATTACAGAGGCTCTGCCCTCACATTGTGAGCCCTGGATTGCTGTAAAGTTGAAGGGCTGAATGATTTAACAAAACCGATATGAAGTGTTTAAAAGCTCCACGATCCTTTAAAACACACACCGTTGTGACTGCACTCACTTCAGTGGGCTGTTCAGAGGAGGCAGAATAATTTGTCTACTTGGTTTGAGTGGCTGTCTCTGTACATGTGTGTACGTGTGTGTGCACATATAACGGGTGAGCATGGCAGACTGAGGGAAATATGTAGACTTTTACTTTGAGTATCTTTGGACTGACACAAAGAAAACAGAGTGACAGAAATAAAAAATCAAAATTTCCTTGTAGGAGAAAGAAAAAAAAGTGTTCTTACGAAAACTTGAAAAAGGGCTAACACTCTGTAAGACTTTGGAGGACAGGTCTTATGGATGACTAGAAAATCCATTTGCACGGTGGAGAGAAATCCCATTTATGACAGCACAGCGAAGCGAAGTTGCTCTGCGTTATGTAGGCAAACTTGTTTCCAAAGCTATAGAGTTGTGGAAAATGTTTCCATGAAAAGACAAAAAAAAAGCTGTTCTGTCTAAGCAGTAAAAGAAAAGAAAGGCCACTGCATGTCATCTGTCAAATATGTTAGAGCTTCACTTCTGGCGTGAGCTTGTACATGACAGCTGTGAGTGGAGCTGGTGCAGCGAAAAATTATTTATGATTTCACTACCGTAGGAACAGTCATGCTGAATGGACGCTCAGATTGGGCCGAACAAACAAACAAAAAAAACAAAACAAGCCAATTTCATTAGTCAGCAGGGTCCAAATCCTACACATATGGCCAAAATAACCTAAGAAGACTTAAGTCAAGCAGTAGGAAACTGAGTTTCACATCAACTCAGCTTTCACTGCACTTGATAAAAAAGAACCAATAACTTGCTCAAGGTGACTGTGACAAAGTTTCTTGAGAACCCCTGGAACACTGATTGTAATGTGTCAAAAGCTACATCTGACACAAAGACATGAGCTTATTCAAACTGAAAGTTTAATGCTTTATTCACACATTATCTCATTTCAAATTAAATTTCCTGAAGCAAAAAGCCTGAAGAACTGAGCTGTAAGATTACATTCACTGATGAGGAAAGTGTGTGCGTGTGTGTGTGTATATGTGTTAAGTGCTAAAATGGGAGGGCACATAATGTCAAAATGATCACATAAAGATATTCAACAGAACCAATGAATTTCTCGAGTGTGTGTGAGAGTGTGGTCGCCTCACCTCGTGTCTTTCGCCTTTGTTTTCAGTGAGTAGGATGATGGCGTCGGCCATTGTGGTTGCAGTTGCTTCCACCTGCTCCACCATCACTTGCCGAGAGCTGTAGATGGCCAGGATGTGACCAGGGAAGTCCTGGCTGGGCCGCCTTGCTGGTCCGCTGGTAGGGCTTGAGACTAGCATTGGGTGACGAGAGAACAGTGCTTTAGAATAATAAGGACAATATCAAATACAATGTAACGTGTTTTTGGTTTTCTGAGAGTTTTCTGTCGTAGGGAGCAGAAACAGGGAAACATTCTTGCTGCCGCCGCATCAGGAGGCCTACCGGGCGTGGGTGGACCTCCCGTCCCGCTGACATTAATCTGCCAGTGGTTGAAGGCGCAGCAGACAACAGCATACTCCCCCGGCTCCAGCATGACATCGCAGCCGACAAATTTCTTCACCGCCCGCTTGCTGTGAGCCAACAGGCGGCCCAGAGTCAGCTTGTTGCCGCTACCAAAGGAGGCGCGAAAAACCATGATGCACAGGTCCAGCAGGTGGCTGTCAGCTGTGTCTGAGCGCCTGGGGAGGTATGGCATGTGTTAAGAGCAAAATCCAAAGGGCAAGGAACAAAAACAAGAGCAATAAGGGGAGGGGTAAAAACAAAACAACGGAGGAGGGAGACACGGTGTGGAGAGGTTACCTGCTTCCCTCCTGGAAGAGGGCAAACTCCAGTGCTGTCCGCTCCAGCACCGTGAGGGATGTGACGGTGACCGGCCCGCTGGCTTTGGTCGGGAAGCAGCCTTGGAGCCTCACCTCCTGCCAGTCTGAGTGGATCTTACAGATGTCTACAGAGTCAAAGTACCTGTGGAAGAAGCAAAGTGAGCAGTGGGAAGTGTCCATGAGTTGGGGCACTTTTTCTGGCATATGAGCAGCGCGACCAACTGATCTCCCCCTGACATTGGCTCGGAGGATTAGTATTCATCACATGCACCTCTGTAACATTAGCATAGCTCAGGGGTGCGGGGGGGGCAGGGGCTACACAAATGTAATTTACCTAGCTAACATATCAGACCTCCAAAGAAAAAACACCCAAGAGACATTTTCCTCCCTTACTTTCTGCCCGTTTCTCATAATTTCACAGCATACTAATCTCCCTAACAACTGTCTGGCATCTTGCTTTTGTCTTCTGGAAAATGAGGAAGAAAAATAAAGATGCCTGAAATGGTGACGTGTAAAAGCTGCCTTTAAATTACAAACGTGTCTCTTTCTTCTCTGTAGGTAAGAACTAATCCGTTGGTTTGTGTAATGGTTTTTAAAATGTCACAAATAGTTATCGTCACTCCTGCTTTGCCACATGATGCCTATCAGTTGATAGAAATTGCCCAGAAAGCGGAGCGCTTTTCCTTCTCCTAAACTCAAAGCAGATGCAGAACGCCGTAGAGATTATTTGTCTAAGTCAGAGAAAACAAACAGCCAGAAGGAGGATGGGATTTTCATTTTGGCTGAACACATCTCTTAGGTCTGAGTTAGACTGGAGGACAGCCACGCTGGACTTGTTTTGTTCAGAAGGAGGGACACTCTGTCTCAGTGAAAAACTGAGACAGATGTGCGTACCCTTGTAATCTTTACTTTTAATCTACTAGCCCACACACAATACACAGACCCCTTTTAAATACTGAATTATTTTTGTTATCTGTCCCAGATAATAGTCAAACCCTTTACAATGTACCTCGGATAAATTCATATTTTAAGCTATAACTTGTTGGAGTGTGCCACATTGATGCTATTGTACAGTGAAGTGTCATGCTCTCAGATAAAATTCACCATTTGAGCTGGATGAAACCTGGCACTTGTCCTCTTTGAATGGGTCTGTGCCATCAGAAAGGAATAAAAACAATTTGAATTTAATCCACTGATAGAAACAAAAGGACATCCAGTGTATCCAGCTGACCTACATGTTCCTGCCTGTCTCACTGGAAACAGCTCTTAATGCTGTCCCAACAGGCCTGTGAGGTGGGCTCTCTGCATGATGTGAGCAGCTCTTCTCACCCTGATCCACCCATCACTCTGGAAAAGGCTTAATGTTGCCTCATCAGACCACGTAACCATTTACCATTTCTCCAGAGTCCAATCTTTATGCTCCTTAATAAACCGAATCCCTTTTTACTTCGAATAGACACCCTGGTAAGAAACAGTACAGAGATGTTTAGTCCTAAAATCTCAAGTTCACATGCTTTTTTAAAATGCTAATTTACAGTTGTTTTTCCATTTCAACAAATGTGTTTCCAATAAGAGGCTATAATATTTCCCTATTTGTAAGCACTTTTTTTATTTTCTTCTGTGTGTTAAGCTCTAAATGCAGCCTAAGTTTTTAGGTAATTAAGTGCAACAACTCAATCGTTTTCCATAGTGTCTCCCTTTTTGCCCTCAGCCAAAATGCTAAATGCATCAGTGCTCACTGACTGCTACATGTCGTCAGCAGATGAAAAGGCCAGTTCATAAAAAGTAAGGATCAGCGAGCAGGCGGAAAAACACACAAGATAATGGTTACCAAAACATTAGTCTGCCGATGCTGAGCATGACTGATGGACAGGATTAACTCTAATATGAGGAAATATATAAAAACAAAAACACTGAGAGAAACGGCAAATATAAGCCTCTGCTGCCAAGCCTCTTGAAACAAAAGCAAAAAAAAACAAACAGAAAAACAACACGCAAAAAAAATCACTAACTTTATTGTGCATTTGTTTGTGTGTGTGAAAGCACAATGTAATAAAACCAATAAAACACCATGATGCAGTGTGGTGTAAAATAGTTCGTATGGTCAGTTAGAACTACTCCAGTTATTTTACTGGCACTCTGATCTCAACAGATTGAACATCTGCTATTCAAAACAGCTGGTGGTGAGTAAATCTTTTATGGGATGAGGTCTCACAGGAGGTAATACAATTCTGACAGCAGAGCGTTTGGTATAAACACAAGATGTGGGTAAATGTGCAATAAGAGTTAGAACCATCCCAGCTAATACTGAATGAACAGAAAAATCCATTAAGCTTTAATACACAGATACTGACTGTAAGGTCAAAATAAAAAACTGCATAATTCACCCTCAGCTGGAGACAATGCCCAGACGACCAAAGCAAACTAAAGTAAACAGACTTTCCTAATTTTTCTCTCCTTTCCAGAAACTGAAATTAAACTAATGCCCTATGACTATTTTATGTATAGAATGCATGCACAGATGGATTGTGCAGAGCATCAGAGGGCTATTTGGCTATGGGATCTGGTAACATTACCACCATCCTCTTGGCCTCCAGCATTATTATTCCATGCTTTCTCAGATGAACATTCAACAAAAAAAGAAGGACCTCGTCACATATATATTGCAGAAATATGATTATTACTTTATGAAGTCAGTGTACTCCATCCAGAAGACCCCCTCACTGCTGCCATGAGCCATCAGCTCATGACGGAGATGCTGCGGCCATTCTGTCCACTCGTCCGACCAGCTTCCGTTCCAGGAGAAGCGACCCCAAGGGTTACGCAGCCGCAATAACCTGAAGCACAGGGAGGGGCAAGGAGGAAGAAAACAGATAAGGGCAAACAAAACCAGAAGCCAGATAAAAATGATAGCGACCTTCAGTCAGCAGCGCGTGCCTTTTCTGTCTCGCTGAGGAGGTGTCTTTTATGGACTATTGCCTAGATTTTACCACCCTATTTTATTTTACTGCCTCCACCACACAGCGAAAAACTTGACACAATGTAGAACCATATGTGAAGGTTCACACTTTCTCGATAAATAAATAAATAAACAAAAAAGTGCAAGTAGATCATTGCTGCCAAATAGCTTTTTCATCTCCTGAAGATACTGCAAGGAATGCTAAACTTATATTAGATTAAGTGCTGTGGTCCTGTCTTCCACTGATTGCTTTATGGAAAGTAAATTGAAGTGGCTGTGCGTGGCTCTAGAGCACATTATGTCTGAGATTTTTGGCTACTTTCAATTTCCTCTCGCCGGTGACACTCAAGAGGTATCATTGTGTGGACTCACAATAGTCCCCTGATCAAAGTGATCAAACTCAACCGGTGTGCACCTGTGTTCAAGTGGCATGGGGCCCGAAGCCCATTCACCCACAAGTCACTTGAGCACATTTTCTTCAATGAACCAGATATTTTTCAAAAGGTGTTTTTGCTTTAACATTAAAGAATTCAACACTGAGAATTTTGTGACCATCCCTGATGTTTTTCCGCCAATATCTGACTATGTTCTTACTTTGCATCCGAACAAGAAGTGCTGCTTTAAGGATCTTTCGATTTTGCTAGTTTATACTGAAATGGTGCCAAATGTTTTGTCTAAGTGAATTGCCAGCATAATTTAAGACCTCATGTGGGTGGAAAGTCAATGAAATACCGATGATTTCTTAAATGTATTATTCAGTTTTCTCTCCCTTGTATCGGTGACTTTTAGAAATATCAAACTGATGGAAGTGGGGAGGAAACACAGGCTGAAATTAGACAAACGACAAACAGCAGTTTCTGAACCAAACGTACCTGTAACCCTGGACATCCCGAACATCCAGGATGGAATATGCATGTCGAGGCCTCAGACCCAAAGACTCGTAGACGGCATCGTCGACCTTCATGTTACCGCCTCCGCATGACGCGCCCATCAAAAACCTAACAGACACAGAGTGCCACCAGGAAACGGAGAACATCACAAACCATGCAAATTATATTGAAGCATGATTGTCTAAAGTTAAAGGTAAATAAAGCAAAGTAAACATTAATTATGGTGGGCATTTAGTACATGGCACTATGTTACAGCTTGTCAGGGTTTGTGTTTCTGTGGTGGAGCGTGGTAAGTTAGGCTCTTCCTCTGAATTACTGAACATACATTAAATCATAATTCTGGTAAACTGAACTGTATTTTGATCCCGAATTATTTTGTCCTTTTAGCATTTCTCTGGTGTCACATGGAACTCATATCAAACTACTAATAACGAGCATACTTTTATTTTTCACATACACAGATTTAGTATTGAGCCCTCTTGAATCTTTCAAGCGCACTCTTTAATCACAACTGCATCTACTTTCTGTACAGAACCACACTCTATTCTTACCCAGCCTCCTTGGAGCTGAGCATCTTGGCCCAGATGAGGTCCGTGTCGATGGGCTCCTCCCGGGGGTTGGTTGAGCTGACCTGGAGCATGAGGGAGTCACAGGGAGCTCCTGTGAGTGTGGCCAGGCCCTCGATGGCACGCCCTGCCTGCAGGGCAAAGTAGGAACCATGGAGCTTGGCCAGGGCCTTTTCGATCAGCGCCACCCAGAGCTGCTTCCTTTGGGCCTGGAATGATGGGAGAGAGCAGGTGGAAACATGAGCCTGGGGATGACTCCCCAAAACAAGTGTACCTGAAGCACGGCCTCAGCGTCGCTTTGCTGTTTCAAAGTATTCTCAACCTGTTCGCTGTAACTCAGCCGTCGGAAACAGTGAACTGATAACAAAAGAGGAGGAATGTCTCATCTATTATTTCTTATCATTGAATTACCATAAAGTGTGGCTGTTCATGCATTTCTAACATAATAGTCATAACTGGGAAAGGAGCCCCCTTCACCTGTGCCCCTGACATGGCTTTATTTTTGCTGCTGTACTCTTACTTCCTAGTTTATGCCTTGTGGTTATAGTGACAATTAAAGTTCACACAAGGAAAGATCCTCACCAGTCAGGAGGATGGTAATGTCTCCTTCGCAGGTGAGTCTGCCGCCTTATATTTGCCCGTGTTTTATTTGCTCTATAATTAAATTCTTTATTTGACTTATAATAGTTGATTAATTAGACATTTTCTCCTCGGTGCAGTCCTTGGAGATATACTTGTAATAAAAAGCAACATAATGAGATAACATGAACTCATTATTACAGTAGATCATTATTCAGGGTTCCTGCAGGATTCACCCAATTGTGAATTCACCCACAGTGTAAGATCAGTACAGTAAATAATGATGGTTAACGTGCTGTGTGTATCTTTGTGTACATGTTATAGGAAGCGGTTTCTTTCGGACAACACCTCTTCTGTGGTTTTGCAGTATGCATGCAAACGTGTATCCTCCCTGAAGGATTCTCCGCATTCTTCTAACCTGGGAAAAAAGCAGGTAGCCGTAGTCATCGCAGGGGAGCATGTCGTCCACCAGCACCGTCGTCCATGTCCCGTCCTTACACAGTCGGACCTGGTAGGCTCCCTCGGGGCAAATAGTCCTGGTAATCATCACCCTCTCCACCAGCTCTGGACGCTCAGCCAACACCGCAAGAGCACTCAGGAACCTAGAGAGATATCAAACTCCGTGAACTCTAAGGCGCCACATCAGAGCGGACAGATTTCTGAGTGAGAGGATGAGAGTAAAACAAAGCCCAGAGCGCATGTAAATCAGAGGATAAACGGATAAACAGAACTGATAATCTGACTGTGATGTACAAGCAGATCGGTAATGTCTGCCCACTTCCGTTAAAAAAAAAGAAAAAAAGACACTAATGATGAATAAATGGCTAAAGATGAACATAGTAAATGAGTAACAGAAAATCATGCAAAAGCTTAATATAAAATGTATTAAATATAAATGTTGGGTTGAATTATTCTTTCCCATCTTGATACCTTAAGCAGTTACGAATCTTTTGTTTGCTCTCATCTAAATCAATCACATGCGAGTCAAGCCTCTGAGCCTATTGGTCACCTTCCCATAAATGTTAATTCATCCTGTGGGACAGGTAGCATCTCTGATTAGAAAGCTTTTACATTTTTTTACCAAGAGAAAATCAGATAAGGACAGAATGACTCAGCTGGAAAGGAAAATAATGAACATGGCGTGTAATATTATAGAAACAAAACATCACAGCTCATTTTGCAGATGAGCGATGACTTCTGCAAATGGCAAGAATGTCACAACATATAAGAGATGAGAACTACCCCTTTCAGTCTGCCCTGCACTGTATGCTAGCAGCAGCTTAAGGGTTGGAACGCTTGTGTGGGCTTAGAAATGTGTGTAACTGAAGCTATATTCCCTCTGTTCAAGCAGCAGCTGATTGCAGCTCACCAGTCCATTCAATTGCTAATGAAACTGGCAAAAAGAATCCAATAAAAATCCAATTAGCTGCACCATAATACGACTTTGATGTCAGCTTGAGTTGCTACCGATCTCAAGGACAAAGGTGAATGGCAGTAGCTTTTTTTTCCTACTGTGTGTGTAAGTGTGTGTCTGGTTGTGTGCGAGTGTGTAAAAGAGTGAGGGATCTATGAGGAAGAATTTGGGTTACATCCTGTTGCAAGTGAGAGGATTTGCCTCTGGGGAGGGTTATTTTTGATAAGCTGTGTGTGCTGGTGATGAAGTGGAAAGTTGTATTGGGACAACTTTTGTGAGCGTCTCTTGTGCGTGTGCCTATGTGTGGAGCGATGAAGGATGGGAGCAGACATAAACGCACACATTGAAGGGCACGCTGAGCAAGGACAATGAGATGAAACATCTTTCCAGACTCGCATTTCTGTGAATAATCTCCCTGTCAGGCGTATCTGTACATTTGTCCAACTCAACCTGGCTTTCGCTTTATTTTCATACTTGTCTTTTTTCCTCTGTTAGTTCGCTTGAAATTGCAACCATTTTAGAGTCTCCTGCTTCCTCTTCCTTGAGTGTTCCAAAGCACTGCCCCGGTCACTGCCGTCTAACTTCACCAGAAGCTGGGCCAGAAGCCACACAAAAGCTGTGTTTAATGTATTGTTTGCCTTGTACTTTATTCTTTTACCGAGGACAGATTTAATTTTGAGAATATTTGGCTACATTTATTACCTTGGGTCAAGATATATAGCTTCATTTTTCTTCATGTAGTTTTGAAAAAAAAAAGAAAAACGAGATTGCTCTAGGTTATCTACACTGATTAACCTCCTGGGTAACACCGTATTTTGTTGTGACAGCTCACCAGCAGTTTCCAAGGAGCCCTTGGAGGATGTCAGATGGCCTTGGCGTGCGAAAGACGGACCACTTGACACCTCTGTCTTTGAAGTTGCTGCAGTTGATCTCGTGAGGGCGGAGCCACTTTTTGATTCGCTGCTGGACACTGTCGCCCTCAGGAAAACCCACGGAGCGAGGTCCCGGGGGGAAACTGTCATCCACGAAGTTCACAGAGTTCTGAACAAGGACGACAGATGCTGCAGGAGTTAGAGAGGAAACTTGACAAGCTAGTTTACCTGTTCAAATCGCTGCAAAGACGCAGTAGATTCACCTGGAAGTGAAAATTCTAATGGTGTCAATGAGGACTTGAGAGAGAAAGAAGCTTTGCCAACAGCTGATGCGATCCAGAGCGAGTCTGAGCTTGTTTTTATTTTTTAAAAAAAGTTTTTAAGGTGAATGATGGTTAATTCAGGTCATCGCACGAATGCTGTGACAAATTAATTAAATGATTTGCCATCATTTTATTCTCATGAGCCATGGATTTCTTCCAAAGGGCAGTGTAATGCAGCAGAATGCACCCTACGAGTGAGACACTGAACTCTTAAAATCTGACCCATAATCATAAGCTCATGATCCGACTGCACCATAACCATTTCCCAGTTTTCCACGTAGGAAGTGGACTTGGCCAGTTGTTTCGTGAGGGCAAACTGATGGCTCGCACCGAGGCGAATTGATTGGCAACCATCCCCCACAATCCTATTTTGCAGCATCGGCTGCCACAGAGAATCGCATTAATGCTTTCCTCTCACTCCACCCATCCGAGGTCTTCGCCTGGCTCACAGAACCTGTAGTCCAACGGCTTTCCTGTGACCCCTGTGCATGCTTTGATACTGTGAGCTTTTTAGGTCACGGCTGATTTCAGATGGAAGTGGAAAACAAGGCATTGACCTCCAGTGCACACAGAGATGGACATTCTTTACGCACGATTAAAATATATAGAACAGGATAAACCTTTGATTAATGCTTCCTGTTCGCACTCTGGGATATTTCGACATCTATCAGACTCAGGCTGCCTATCTGTTTTCACCGGGTGAACCTGGTCATGCTTCTTTGATTCAATCCCTGGGTACAAAACCAGCGTGCAAGCCCACAAGCGTAATCAGCCAATTCAGCACTGAGCAAGGAGAACCTGCTGCCTCCCTTTCATCTCCCAGAGAACACAGAGCTGGCACCCAAACAAGGCCTTTATTTCCCTTTGGTTAAGGACAATATGCTTGTAACAAGATGTCTACATGTTACAGACAACCAACAGTACTGACCTCCTTAATGTGCCAACAACAATAACACCAGCCAATGGCAGCCTGGCAGATCCTGAATAGTCCCAGACAGTGAAAAGTCGTCACTGAATTTACAGTCAAACCAAAAAGCGAACCATCGGTAGAAAGGCAGGTTACAGTCTGAACGGGGTGGCAGTCTGTTGTGGACTAACGAGGAGATAAACAGACACGCACGCTCACACTCCTAAGGTCAGTTTAGAATTTCCTGATGGTGGAGGGAAGACTCTAGTTGAGGAGACAGTCCTAACCGCAGTGCAGCCAACCTGCAAATACCAGCCGCACACGGAATAAAAGGGGGTCCAAAATAAAAGAAAAACAAAGACACAACCTGTTATGCCAGCAGGAAGTGGAAAAGAAAGAATCATAATCCATATTATCGGTGCAGTTATAGATTGTTTTTGTGGTTAACTCTGCGTGTAACACTGAAAAGACGCAGAAACCCCAAAAAACAGAAGTCCTACTCTGTTTTACAGTTCAGTGGAGCTGTTTGTCAGGCACACTGAGCAACCAGACACGCTCTGGGGCACTGGCATCAGGCACAGGCCGCCCATCACTCCCAAAACAATTCAAGGAGAGTCAAAAGCAAAGAGCCAAGCAAGACAAATTGGACTCAGGTGAAAAGACAACATACATAACAACAGAACTGCAGCCCTTCGCTGGACGTTTATCATTTGCTGATCCACCTTACCATGTACTTACATTTTGTCAATATCCCCATCTGCTTAATCCAATCAGCTAAGAAAAGCAGTCCTGCACTCTGAAGCAGCCTCTGTATTGTTGTGGTCAGCCCGCCCACGTGTTTTGTAAAAGGGAAAACCAAAAGCTTTTTCATGATTAAATTTCCACCTCTTGGGTTTCATTGCTTCTAAAGAGTTGGCGCCACAAATTTGGACGAGGAAGACAAACACTCCATGCTTGTGTGTTTGACCCTTGTTATCTCATAGCCCCCTAAAAGATGCAGAAATTGAAGTTGTTTGTAATTAAATTCACTATAGGAAAGAAGATCAGTTCTCCTCTTCCCTTCCCTCACGCTGCTGCTAAAAATAGGCCAGCCTTGCGTTCACCTTAACTCACACACAGTCAGTCAGACGCTCTCCGCCTGACACACAGGGGACCAGAATGTATTTGTGTGGAAACGGTGGATGGGCACCGAGGGGTGTAGTGGGTGGAAAGTGGAAAAATGTATTGAGCTTTCAGTAGAGATTCATAAAAAAGGAGACAGGGTGAGAAGGAGATGAAGAGGGGAAAATACTTTGAAGAGCACAGAGAGGCTGAGCTAAAATATTTGAGGAGACAAAGATGGGACAAGAAAGTAAAAATCTTAAGTGTGGAATAGGGGGCGGGGTGGGGGATCTTATATCTTTTAATATGTGACAGCTGTTTCATGAATCCGAAACTGTTTTGGGTTCTTCAGTGCTCCCGTTTTTGCCAAGATTAATCAAATTTGCCTAATTACAATCGTTGTAATGAGCCAAATGGTTCAAACGAACCCCTCCAACAGCACTGCATACATATCCATTACATTACTAAGGCTTATCAGAAGTTCTGCTCTGCAGAAACAAAGTGAGCTCGGGGCGGTGCGATACACAGAAACAACAGAAAGGTTGTCGTATCCTAACTGTAGTTGCTAGGGAGGACATTTCTGCAGTCGTGATAATAAATAGAGCCAATTGGCTGGTACGGACCTCAGTTTTTTTTTTTTATCTTTGAACGTTTAAGGCAGAAGCAATGAAGCAATAAAAAAATGCTTCACCATTTAAAGTTGTTATGACAACAGACATCTTTTTAATAAGAGGAGATTATAATCAACTGCGTTTTTCTCCGTTAGGAAATAACCTGAATTACTCTTTCACAAATGTACTGCTTCAAAATGTATTCTACCATGTTCTGCTGTTTAAACAAAAAGGAAACACTCAGGCAAGAAAATGCTTTTTAAAAGGAAATTGCGCTCATATTGATAAAAAAATAAAAAAATAAAACTCTCTGACTCCAGTGTTACACAGAAAAACAAGCTCTGGGTTGTAAGGCATAACTTGGTGAAGTTACTTATTTGAGACCTGTGGATGTGGTCATAGCGCATTTATGCTATTATTTGAGACTTAGCTAGTGAAACAAGAGCTAAACTGCATCACAAGGAAACCCTTGGTCTTTCTCAAAAAATAAGCAACAAAGCCAGGCTTAGAACAAAAAGCCGGATGACAATGAGGGGAACTTTGTGAAGGTAGGCAGCATGTGGATGATTCATCGGTGTGTTAGACCGCTATCAGTCGTCTGCATATGTAAACACTCCACTACTTAGTGAAGACTGGCTTTGTTATCGCTAGTCCCAAACCCTGAAATTAAACTCAAACATACACAGAAGCGTTCTTTGTGGAAGTTCTCTTACCTCTCTGCAGAAGCTGACGATGTTCTCCCAAAGCTCCTTGGCCTCGCCCTCGTCATTTCGTCGACGGGCCTCTACGTGCATACTTTCCCTCCTCTTGAGGGGCTTAATCACCTTGCGAAGGGTGAGGTACTGTTGGGGTGTGTGGCATGCTGCACAGTTCTTGGCCTTGACGTCATTGAGAAGCGTACATGCTGGGCAGCTCCACTGTCCTACCTTCTCCTGAAAGCTGGAGGAGGAAGCAACTGCAGATGAAGAGGAGGGAAAGCCCCGGGCCTGTTTCCGTGTTTTATGACCTGAGGAGGAGGAGGAAGGTGTGCAGGAGCAGGATGCGGGGCCAGGCCCTACCGGGAGGCCACAGTGTGCGCAGCAACGGGACGCCTGCTGCTCCTGAAAGCCGTGCAGTTTGGAGGAGCCACAGGCCGAGCACTTGGGGGCACCGGTGGGGTTGCGCAGGGTGCACTTGGAGCAGGCCCAGGTGCTAAAGTCCGGGCTCGACGGGCTGGCTGGAGTAAATCGTACCGTCTCGCTGCCTACCAAGTCGATGAGGTCAGCACCAGCCCGTGATGCGCGGCAGGACTCGCATTTTGATGAGCCACTAGTGTTGGGCAAGGAGCAACCAGGGCACTTCCAGGTGGGGGGCGCAGAAGGAACCAGCTGGGGAGCCAGAGGGTGGTGGGCATCCTCCTCCTCCAAGATGCTGAGGCGCTTGCTGGGGTAGGCGGGTTCCTGGGGCTGGGCGTGCTTAGGCTTGGGCGGTCGCTGGGGGGCCGGCTGGGCTGGCACACTGGCTGTCGAAGGAGAGGTGGGGCTGGGCGTGTTGGTTCCTTGGGTTTGCGGGCGGCCAGGAGGGGGCACCTCTCTTCTACTGCGGGGCACGGGATTATTTTGGAGGGACGAAAAAGAAGAGAAGGCGGAGGAGAGGGTCTGCGAGGACACGTGGGGCGATTCTTGAGGGTCGCAGGGAGGGGCTGGGGGCGAGTCATCTGTCAAGTCGATGAGCAGCGGCGCTGACCCGGCTGTGTGGACAGGAAAGCCCAGCACGGGCGTGCGTACCTCAGGCACTACCAATGCCTCCGGAGGGATTTTAGGCAAAGACAGTTTTCTGGGCCCGCCACAGGCTGAGCATGACAGTGCTACGGGGGTGTTGTGGAGCGTGCATCGCGGGCAGGCCCATCCTGAGTGCTGCCCCTCCAGACCACCCACCTCCCCGTTGCTCTCCGACCGCCGCAGTACCTCCTCCTTGGCTGGATGCTGCCCGTGGGGCTCAAGCAGAACCGTGGGGGTGCTGGTGGGTGTTGCGGGTTCATTGGGGGCGGCTGGGAGCCCATTGGCAGTGGCGGCTATCGTGGTGGTGGGGGGGGGTGAGCGTGGCGGGGGAAGGACCAAAGCCGCAGACGGAGCAGGCTCCGGATCCCTGCGGGTTGTTGAGCGTGCAGCGGGGGCAGGCCCAGCGATGCTCCTCGGTGCTGCTCAGCCGCAGGATCTGGTTCAGGTCGGGCTTCTGCCGCGGCGCCTCGCAGATGGAGCAGCGAGGAGCTCCGCCGGCATTTAAGAAGGTGCAGCGTCCACATGACCACTCGCTGCCTCGCACCGCCGCTGCCATGGAGCCAGGAGAGTGAGAGTGGCTGCAAAATAGTAAACAATGAATCAGAGCAAGTCCGACAAAGGAATCGGCCAGTAAAAACACCTTTTGATGCGTGGCTGGACGTAAATGCTAATTAGGTGTGCCTCTAAAGGGCTGCGAAATACTTTACTCCGTAACATTCAAATGGAAATTCAATCCAAGTGTACACGTGCCAACAGAGACAGAGGAGAATGGGGAAGTAATGACTGAAAAGCCAGTGAATGCATAGGCTTCCAGAAACACAAGGTGAACATATTCAGGAATAGGGGACAGCAAAAAACATTGTGGAGATTGCAAGAGGGGAGAGACGCGGACAAAATTAGAAAAGAAAAATAGTGTGAGAGGGAAAGATTAGCTACAGCAAGGGAAAAACATCAAATCTCACTCCTGGGGGCATTGGGGGCAGCAAATCCATATACAATGGCCACCTGATTAGAGCCAGGGAGACAGCGCACATAGAGGACGAGCCAGAGGGGAGGAGAGACGCCGAGGCTGCTTGCCTCCGAATATTAGGCCGACATCGCCTGAGTCCCTGTGACTGACACTTATTAGAATGGGAAAAACACATGGGATCGTTTCCACTTTATATTAGCACCTCTTTCCCAGCTCAGTGAATACTAATGCTGGGTAGGTGGGGCAACTTAAGGTCATGTCAATACCATGCCCAAATGGATTTGGAATGGTTGAGTGTGTTCCTTCAGGCAGCACTTCTGATGCTGGCATATTCTAAATGGAAATCATAAATGCAGCTGGAGTTAAAACAAGACAAAAACTCGCAATTATCAATACAGCTAGCTGAACTCAACTGGTGCAAACAATTTAGGCGGAAATTCTAACCCAAATCCTCTTTTTATTTCCACTTCCTGCAAATATAAAACAACAGCAGCCTCCTTCTCTAGATTGACTTGTAAATTCAATTCATTCTCTGTGCCTGCAGTCCAGTCAATCTGAGTTATTGACGGTGAGTATTTTAGGCCCTTTAGAGTTAGAGAAGCACAGTTGGATACTTCCAACTCTGCACGAGATGTATGAAAAAGGACAGCCCCAAGGGTCGAACAGGGTTACCGTCTCAACGAGCCCATAAATGTCACTGTCACTCAGGCTGCTCATGTGTGAACACCAACACAGGATGGCAACACGGAAATTTTCGGAAAGTGGAGTGCAAGGTGCTAAGAGCTAGAATACTGCAGTGCTTTTCACGTTGGTCCCAGAGGGAGCGATGTTGTGCGCAATATATATTTAGCTTGAAAAATACTCTGACTAGCCAGGATGCATTCATAAAAAGCTTTATAGGGTTTGTGGATATTTGTTAAGGAAGGAAAATGAAAAAAGAGTGAATGAAAGTTAAAAAAAAAAGCAAACAGCTAAAGTAAAGTCTTGCTGGCTCTGCCATGTATCCAGACCAGCTAACTGCTCTTAGTTCAACTCCATTAAACCCTTTCAAATCAAGCAAATCTTGGGGACCCTGGGGAACCTCTTACAGATAACATTTGCTGCCGGCACACTGTCCTTTCCTCTCATCAACTCTTGTCCCTGTGGTAAAGAGGACACACAGGGAGGGGGCCGAAATGTGTCTCCCTGCTGCCTATGGGCTCTGTGTGCATGTGTATACAAGCATGTTGCTATTTTTATCCATTACTGTAGTATAGTCGTTTTTTCTGCCTACATCTGTGAAGAAGCAACGAAGCAGAAGTCCCAGAGCTTAATGTCAGCAGCCATCAAACGTGCACTCCTTCTCTTGAACTGAGGCAGGGTCCCCTTGAGTGAGGAGGAAGACTCAGACTTCCAGTGGTAACAGGGAAAAATAATGAAATGGAAAACAGAATTTTGTACAGAAACACAAACACTTAAGATAGTGTGTTCTTTAGTCTTTTGTCCCTCAGTACTTTTAGCAAATCACAAGGCAAAATTGTTTCAGGGAAGAAGAAAAAAAAGCATGCTGTGGACACACTTTGCCTGCGTCTCGACACAACAAAAGAATCCCAGACACCTGCAGCACGTCAGCAAATCACGCTTGAGTAAAGCAGCAGATACACGCTAGCTTTGATGGCCTGTGTTCACACTGTGCGTGGCCCTCTGAAGGCCTGCGTATCTGAGGACTGCAATCAGCACTGGCAACAACAACAACAGCAAGTGTCACCACCTCATGTTTGACGACAGTTCCTAGCCTGTGGCCATTTCCATAAAGTGTCAAGCCTTCTCCATCTGCAGAAGGAGAACAACGTTGTGGCGTCAGCCAGCAAGTGATTTGGTTCTGGTTGAGGTGCGAGCATCTCTGTCTTAGCTTTTTTTCCATTACAGCAATCAGAGTCCGGGGATTATTTTCAAACTTTCCCTATAACACATCATTACAATGATAAGTACTGCATGCATGAACCACCACAGGGAGAGCTCACTTGACCCCGCTTAAATTCACTCACAGAAGTGTGCAGAAATTAACATGTTCACAGACACGTGCACGCACCTTTTGTCCTTGGCCTTTTGCCCAGGGAAGCTGGTCTAAAAGTGCCAGCTTCAGTTCCTCACTGTCGCAGACCTGGGCAAGTAGCCAAGGGCTTACAGTGACAGAGAGAAAGAGGGAGAGAGAAGGAAAGGCGAGGCCTCATCTCACCTCAAGAAACCCTATCTTTTTGCACTGAAGTCCTCAGAACTGAGGGCTGCTCATTCAGGCTCCACTTCTTGGCTAAATTCACTTAAGTAAGAACATCTCTAACCCCTGGGGGAGTTTTCAAAGATGTGCCGAGTGCAAGCCAGTCAGAGCCAAAGCAGACTACAGAATGTGAACTAAAAAGCTCCATATAAATGAGCAAAACTGAAATCATGTGGACAAAAAAAAAAGACATTTCAGGAAAAATATAGAAAAACAGCATGGGCTTGGAGGACACCCTAACCAATAAGCAGCAGGGAAAGACAAGAACCACAAGGTGCACAAAAATCTGAGGTAAAAAGAAAAGAAAAATCACTGATAATAATGTGTCTGCCACCAACAGAATGTGTGGCTACTGGGATTCATTCTAAATTTTTTAACTGTGTTGAGAGATCGAATGATCAGAATCCTGCCAGCTTCTCCCTGCCTCACTGCGAGAAGTTTGGCCTTTGTGCGGCAGTCATTAGCACTGTCATTCCAAAACTGGCCCAGAGCCCAGGGCCTGAGGGAAGACTGTGGTACCTCTCTGGGCCGAGGGTGGCAGAGTGTCTCTTTGCCTCTCAGTCAACACAAAGATAACCACAACTACACAAGTGATCAAGTGTCAAACATGTAATGTTTAAGATGGCAAACACTAAACTTTTCATCTAAAGGAGAAATCCTGTTACTGCAGTGAAGTGATACAAAAAAGAAGCTTTTCATAGAGGCATTGCATGACTGATAGGCTGCCAGTCAACATGCACCATGTCTCACACAGGCTCTTTAACACAGATACTCTTTAACATTTTTGAAAAACACAGTTATTCACCCTGTCTATTTTCCCATTAGAAAACGAGCTGATAACATTTCAATTCTAAGTGAATTTCTTATCATGTGTTTGCAGATGCTGCCTGTGTCTGAGGCAGACTTTTAAAGTGAGCTTTCTGCTCTGAAACAACTCGGCAGACAACAACAAACTTCAACTACAACTTGATGTTTGTATGAATTTCATTTGAAATGTGTACCATGTGTGGCCAGGCATGGTAAATAATGAAACAAATGAATTCTTCAGCAAAGCCTCAAAGCATGAGCAAATGCAACTACAATTTACAGAACGATGAACGAACACGTTAAGCTTCAGGAATGTGCTATTAGAAATGTGTGGAGTCTTGAAAGTCAGGTTCATGTTTGGAGACTTAAATCTTGCAAGAATGCAACCAGAAGCTTGTTGATGGCCTACAAGAGACGTCAATGTGCATTATGTCACTATTAGACTGTTTTGTTTTGTATTCTATTCTATAGGAAACCAAAAAGGCTCCCAACCTCCAGCTCAAACAGGTTATGAGGTGCTTATTTCAACATTTCTACTTTTTTTTAGCTGATAAAGCCACATCCCTCTTTGGAGCTGACTGGTACGAGTTACATTTCCATTTGAGAAATTAGTCCATATTTTGTTTTTCAGGGTTTACTGAAATCTTTTAGTGTTTAAGCAGGTGAGCTCTTTGGCCTTACTGGGTAGACAGGCTCCACATCTAGCTCAAACACAAACATGGTTGAAGAAAGAGAGCGTCCCTTCAGATAAATACAGGGAGAGGGTGACAACAGTGTATTTACTTGCATCTGATGAGAACATACTCATATGTGCAAGTGAAAGGAATGCAGGGAGGAGTTTTATAACAATCAGCTGCATGTGTAAAACAGAGGAATTTCAGAGCGATGTCATCGCTTTCAGAATTTGACATTTATTCCATGCAAACACCTCTGGCTGACAGAGGAGTGATGCCAAATGAGGCCTACTTGTTTAAAAATGTTTTGTGTTGTTTACCAAAAAAAGGACACATGTAGGGCTGATGTGCCCTTAGATCAGAGAAATATTCTAACACCCCGCTGCTTATGAGCACGCTCCGAAAATGACAGCAGCTGGCATTACAGGAGCACTGCTACGAGAGAAAGAGGAAAAATGTTACCAATTGAGAATATAGTAAGCAATGAAAGCTGTCTCAGAGGCAGCAGGTTTTTTCTCTTCTTTCAGGGCAACGTTTTCGCTTCATAATTAATTCCTACTGAACATTCAGCTTTGAGGGCAGTGCATGAGTTAGGGTCAGAGAATTGAGTTTTTACGTGTAGGCTGCTCTTTCCATCTTCCAGGTACAAAGCCGTGACACCATATGAGTCATATTAAGCAGCCCTGACCGCTCCATATTTTGTTTATTACCATAACAACCGTGGAACTGAGGCCCAAACTTGTCCAAGAGGAATATCCGCAGCCCAGTCTTAGGCAGCAAATGAAGAATATGTACTCTCTCAGAGTGAAACTTAGTGACGTAAAACAAGGCTTCGGTGACAGTGATGCCTTAGTCACAAGAGGCAGCGCACAGATAACTCTGCAAGGAAGGATGGTGGGGCGACGGATCCTAATAAACAAGAGGTGTTTTGGAAAAGGAATGCATGTTTGAGGCTAATCACTTGGACAACTTCAGCAAACTGAACAAATATCCCCTTGTTATGAGAAAGGCCTTACACAAATTACAGGAAGGGTGTGATGCCTTGGCAACAGGAGTTATGTGGTGAAAATGTTCACAGCCCTCTCTGCATCATGACATACATGAGGAAAAATACAAAGTCTGGTTCGGCTTTTTAATCACACTAAGTAAAAAAAAACAGCATGTGTCCCAGTTTCCAGCTGTTAAATAAGCCTTATTAAAGAGGTTGGTTCCCTATGATCACAGGCTCATAATCAACAAAT
Source organism: Menidia beryllina (assembly GCA_013363375.1). Lineage (NCBI taxonomy): Eukaryota > Metazoa > Chordata > Actinopteri > Atheriniformes > Atherinopsidae > Menidia > Menidia beryllina. Next base: position 6,597,728 of record JABUIW010000056.1, read on the forward strand.
AAGTTCTGTACTGCAAGCCAGAACTCTTGAAGAAGACACTGGAGGTAAGAATATGTCAAATATTGTTCGGCACGAGGGAGAAGAGGCCAGGAAACCCGGCAGCTTCTGACCTCTGGTCTTGCCCTCTGTGAATATTTCATGTCCAGAGCTCATTTTTGACGGCTGAACCTGTCAGTGGTGCAGACAGGTTCGGACATTTGAATTGTTAAACAGGAGAAGCTGACCGGGTTTCAGCAGACGTTTGTGACGGAGCGGGAGCGAGCGGGAAGTCGGCAGGAAGCTCCGAAATCAGGGAGTAAGAAGGAGAGGAGGAGAAGGTGCAGCTCGGCCGTGGCTTTATTAGTCTGGAGCTTCCAGTGGGCAACGGCGGCCGGAGGAGCAGAGCACTGCTGACAGCGCGCTGCAGACAGCTCCAAGGGAGGGCAACACAAAGGAAAGTTTCTCCTCCTGTTTCCATGACACAACTGTAATCCTCTGAGACAGACCTGCAGTGAAGATGTTCCATCCCACGGTCGTCCGAGATCACTAAACACTTACACAAATGATGGGTAACTTACATGGGATTTCTCCAGAGGTGTCACTCCCCTGCACGCCGCTCTTTCTAAGTGAGAGGCTTCCAGGTTAGCATGTGTGGTCTTATCTAGGGCCTGACGGAATTAGGTTACCGAGCATATGCTACAGATTTCCATGGCAACAGGAGTGGGGAAATCTGGAATCATGTCAGTCGCAGTGCCAACAGGCTATTCTTTTTTTTTTTTTTTCTGTGCTGCAGAACAGCTCTGTTTTCCAAAGAAAGCCACAATGTAAGACAAAGCCTGCATGCCAAATCTATTCCTTGAGATGGGTGGGGGGTGGGGGTGTGTGGCCACAGCCTCCTCTTCATCAGACAGGCAAGAGCATGGGAGCACATGCTGAGATATTCAGACATAAACACAGCCATAGACCATGCTTGTTGATCTCAAGTGGAACCATTTTAATTCAATTAAAGGTAGCAGATCCAGTGGAATGGAGCTCCAATAAATGCCATCATCCATCATGCCGGGACAGTAGAGACACTGGGATCGGCATCGAAGAGAGAGCAGATTGTAGACTTTGAGGCCTTGATAGCCCCAAGGCCAGCTCACTAGCAAAATGTGCTTTTCAGGGAGGAGGGAGGACAGTGCTGCTGTCCCCTGATGAATATGTACAAGTGCACAGTGATGCTTTAAATCAAAGCAGAGAAAAGACCGAGACACCGCAAGTTATGAGGCTCACACGGCAGCATTTCCATTACTTTACCTTTTCACATTTGAGCCACTAATTTAGCAGAAGCCAACACGAGCTCGACTCAATAATTGAAACAATCCCCAAGGACAAGGCTGCTCATACAGTCTCTATGGCAGGCTGAAACAAAACACAAAAAACAAGGGAGAGAAAAAGCTATATGGTGCAATCTATTAGAGAAGACACTGGGTGAGCGCTGATGAGAATAAGCTGGGCTCGTAGTGTGCTGTTGTTTCTATATTTCATGCTCTGTCAAAGCCCAGCAAAGCTTGCCTAATGTTGTTAGGCTCATGCTGCAGTGTATATGTGCATAAGACTGTGGGTGAATGTGTGCATGAGACAGAGTGGGGTTAGAAAAGAAGACGCGCACCGAGAGCTACTACGCAGTCTATTCTAAATGTTTCCAGCGTTTCTTTGTGTCTTTTTTGTCCTTCTACGCCTTCTGGCGATACATACAAATGGGTTGTAATGTATATTTTAGCATCTGTGCGCCCAGCTGACTGAGGCTGTAGCCTGATCAGTGCTCGGTCTGTTGCTGCAGAGAAGCACAAACACAAGGGGAGATTCTGCAAAAGCAAAAGAAAGAAAAACAGGAACACAGAATATTTTTAAACTACACAGACAGCACAAGCTACCCAAAGGTTTCATTCATGAATTGAGCTGGGGTCGACCGAGCCGTGTTTAAACACTGGGCTTAAACAAGTCATCCACAGATCTACAAAATTCTTAGAGGAAAAAAGGCAGTGGGAGCCAAGATAACGCTCGCTGTTAAATGTAGAGCAACAGCAAGGCAAGCATTGACAGCGGTCGGCAGGAATCAGGGAAGATGAAAGCCCAACTGGAGACTGATGCTGAATAAATAATGATATCCATTGTGGGGAAATGTGATCGGGCTCTCTGAAAATCAATAACTAACAACCAGACTGTGATGCCCCGAGTGACTCAGCAACAACTTCAATACACTTCAGTCAGTCGATATCAACTGCCTGTTCTCGTTCTGGGAGACATGACCCAAAAAGCTGAGGGAAAACTGGAAACACTTCCCCACAAGAATCAACGAGGGTGGCTCAGAAGATCATAAACAGGAAGAGAGTCAGTCAGAGCTAATGGACGGACTGCACATTCAGAGCCTCTAACAAAGTGGGCTTCTGAATGAGTGCGCTGAGACTGAAGGAAATGACGGCATGATGGATCGTTGCTGTAAAGTCTTGCTTATAGATACAGTCAATCTTTATTTACGCAGTCGACACTGAGAGGCACCACGATGTGTTCACACACCGAGGAGTTCAGAGCATTTAAAAACATGAATCAAAGCTTGTCACACAGCCTGATAAGGAGAGCAGCAAATTCACATTTCAATTACCCCGGGGGGTTGTTTGTTTGGCCAGGTCAGTCTATCTGTCCAGGCAGTTCACTCACAGCCATCAAAAGTGTAGCGCACACTGGACAGCTGAGCAGAGGGGAGGGATTTGGGTTTTCAAATCCAGCTTAGCCAGATTTTGGGGGCAGCATGCCCAAACATCAAAACGCAGGCTTTGATTAGATAAGCTCTGATGAAACAGAGGATGTGATCCACGGCAGGGAAGTGACTGAATCCCTCTGTGAGTAAGCCTTCTGAAACACTCTCACAGGGTGCGTCTCTCTACAGGAGGAACGCCGATAAAGAGAGACCTTTTTTGCAACCAAATGGGCCCATTACCTTAATAAAGAAGCATGAGAAAAACCAGCCCGAGAGCCTTTCATTTCTGCCTGAGTGTGAGTGTGTTTACACTCGGGGCTTTAAATGACAGCTGGCTGTGTAACCCAACCCGGCCGGGCCAAACCCGGGCCAAGTGCACTCGAGTGAGAGAAGTGTTGGCACCTGGCGGTCTGGGCTCTTACCTGCGCTCCCGGTGAGGCAGCGGGGGCTGCTGCTGCCGCGTGATGAAGGTCGTGCCCCACACCGGACTGCTGTGGCTGTTTCGGAGCCAGCCCACAGGGGGGGAGGACGGGTAGGGGGCGCTGCGAAAGCCATGGTCTGACTCCGTCTCTGCAGCCAGAGATGAGGCTGAGCTCCCCATCACCACAGGGACAGGAAATGAGTCTCTCAGTGGCCTTCGATAAGGGGAACTGCTATCCCCTAAAAAAACAAAGTTGACCAGGGATCCACTGTTTATTCCGCTGAAGGAAGATTTCCCCTCTTCGTACAAAGATAAACGCACTCAAAAGACGTGGGTAAAAGTCCTGATCAGGCTGCATATCCCATAGTGCATCAGAGAAAGTTTCAATTCAAACAGAAACGTGGAGCTCGGATGAAGGATTCCAGTGCTGCAGCTGGCCTCAGAAAAGAAAAAATGCTATTTTTCTAAAGCGAAAGGCTCTTAATCCTCTTTTTTGTGCACTTTACACTTCTAACACGCTGCACCAAGTCGTCCTCAGTGCCACTCATAATTCCTTGCGTGCTCCTTCTGTCACATTTTCCCGGCTAGTCATGCTTGGCTCCTTTATCTTTTGCACATGCTGGTGAGAACAGCAGAAGACTGAAAGGTTAAGTACATAATTATGTTTAGTGGGATTTAGTGCTGCGGCAGCCAAAACGTGCACCTGAAATCCATCCTTGACATCACAACAATGGAGGCAGGCGAGGCCAGAGAGCGGCGGTGCAGATCCTGATGAAACGAAGCCTCGCAAAATACATCCAGAGTTATTTAGAACATGGGCATCGGATTAAACCAACGCATCGGATTTCAAGGGAGGGGTTTCTGGCAAAAGAGCAAGTGTGCAAATATTCAACTCTCATCTTTCAGATATGCAGGCTGACTAGCAGCTGTTGTGGAGGTTTACCAGGAAAAACGCCTCAGCTGCAGTTCTCCCACAGGACAAGGAAGTCAAACAGGGAAAGGTCCCAGATCACTGTCTGCATCTACACAATGAAGGACTTCCACCAAGGAGTGGAAACACTCTTACATTTAGAGGAAATGAGGAACATCTGGGAAGTTTCAGCGGGGAGAGTTTAGTAAGTGTTAGAAAAGGGAGAGTCCACTCTCAGGCCACTGGCGCTACTCAACCGAAGGGCCGAAGGGGGGGCTGCGGTGCTCTGCCAGCCAGATGGACGGGAGGGGATCCCAGCTTAATTTCAGTCTGATGCCTGATCCCGCCGCTCGGGCTGACCAGTCCAGTTTATCAACGCGAGCCTGGATTTATGTGAACCTGCCAGCATGTCACAGCAAGCCGGCGAAGCAGCTGATGGGGGGGGGGGGGGGGGGGGGGGGGGGGGCTGCCAGAGCCGAGGAACTTCACCGGCACGCGTTTGATTTGAGAGTTAAAAACAAAAACAACACCGATAAGAGCAGCTGAGTCTCGCGGTTGCCTTTAGCCTTGAAGTATTAGCAGATCGCGGGCTCCAATCCCCGATGACCCGGTCTGATGACCGGTAAACGCACAACGATTAATAATCCATGGTAACGCACGCGCCAACGGGTTTCCAACACGGCCAATTAACGGCACTGCGATGAGCTATTTGCTCGATACGGTGATCTGCCCCAGTAGCGTCCACATAGCTGTCCAGAGCCAACCAGGAGGACTGGACAAGAAGCGAGATCCGGGTTGGAATAACGTCTGACGGGCCTCAGAAGAAGCACTCATTCGGGAATTGCATCTCCTGCGGGGTCCAATCCTGCCTGCGTTCATCTCCCATTCCCGGAGCCGAGCCGTGCCGTGTCAGGTTAGGGAGACGTCCTCGCTGCCGGTCCCGCTGTGGCGCTGGCTGTGAGACTGCTGGCGGAGGGGAAACTGGCTCTGGCCCATAACGCCCGCGCGTCCCGGTCCTGTGCGGTCCCCATCACACGCCCCGCGTCTCCCGGTCCACCGTCTGACGCGTCTCCATCTTTTAATTCTCCCGCACTGATAGCCCGGGCGCAGTTGACGCGGATGCAATCTCCTCCGGCGGATTACCGGAGAGTCAGCAGCGCGCAGGCGCAGTGGGCCGGCGAGCAGAGCAAAGCTGGGAGGCTGTGTTCAAGAGATTTAAATAGAGCTCATCAGAGCCAGAGCCCTATTGGTCTCACTCATCATGTGAATGGGATCCCAGAGTAACGGCTTCCCATGGAAGACACAGACAACTAAACGTGATCAGACCAGCAGTGATCAGACCCCATTGTTTCCACATGGAACTGCACAGCCTCATTTTCTGTGCTATCCTGAGGAAGTCTGCATATGGGTATCAGGGGAGGCAGTGAAGGGTTAAACAGCAGACAGCTGTTAGACAACACTCATTGTTGCTCAACTGTTCCTGGTCATTATAGAGATAAGCCATTTCCTGTCTCCCTCTTCAAGTAACTTTCCTGGCCTCATTTCTGAGATCTTCTGCAACAAATGCAGTGTTCGATGGAGGAGTACAAAAAAGAAAGGAAAAGAAAAAAAAGCTCAACACAAGATGATCACAAGAAGTCTTTGACAGTGTTTGTTTCTGAATGTCTTTCTGGACCTGCAGGCAGTGAGTCAGTCTCACGCAGACTGTGTGACGAGTCATAGGCCCAAGCACAGCATCAGGACAGAAACTGGTTTGTCTGGTAAATTGTTTCCTCAATGCAGTTCCAGAGAGGAACACACCCCAAAGCATGTGCTGTAGCGCAGTTCCTGGTGCAGCTCATTCTTAACAGATCACGGTTCAAACAAAGAGGCAACTGCCTGACAGCCAACGCTCTGAACAACTACAGGTTGTTTACTGAAACATTTACACTTTCAATAAACATATTCTATATTAATAGAAGCTCCATTCCTTCAGCAGCAGGTTTTTTAAAATAAGCAGACACAGAATGACGACAACAACAACCAAAAAAAAAAAGACATGAGGACAAGTCCATGAACGGCAGCCCTTTGTGAAGGGCGCACCTGTCCAAGAACCACCTGTCCCTCTGGAAGTAGCAGCAGATCCAGCAGCTGACACAGCCAATGCCAGGGGGAGAGATTGAGTTTCACCCCTGTTCTCCTGGGAAACGCTGAGGAAAGAAGGGGATGTGAGAAGAGGAAGTGAGGATGTGAGCTGATTTCATGGTACATCGCCAGTTGTCATTTCTTCATCAGTGGACCACCACCTCAGTGGACACGCATCAACACCTCCACCACAACAAGGGGACTGTCCTCTATTTGCTCTCTCCAAGACAAATAACGTGAAAGCACCGGTCCAAGTTTTCAGTTTCAGTCTTTAAATTGATGATAGGTCAGCAGTACACAGCTCAGCTCAGCAAGTATCCTATAGAGTTCAGAGGGCAGTTCACATGTCCAAGCAACTAAACTGACAACAATCGAGTCAAAGGGTGTTTATCCCGCCTAGATGCACGTTTATCGTCCTGGTTCTGCCACACGTCCCCCAGAATCCATCAGCAGACAGAAAGGATGGGGATTTAACCATTGTGTCGTTGTGTACACTACAGGGAGGCAGTGGGGTTTTGAGGAACTCCTGCGACCTGACATGCTGGTTAGATATACAATAAAAAAAGTAAACATATCTAGGGACAAACTGTAAACCCGTGAGAGCTGCCACTAAAACAAACACTAGCTATACCGTGTCTGGATAGAAACTGAGGGGTCCCATTGAGACGAGGGCGCCGGGAAACCTTTAAAACAAAGACAGTCTTTTCCAGTTACGTGCTCAACATTGCAGACGCCGGCCGACAGCCGTGTACTGTGTGAAGTCCACTCACGAAACGGGTATTCTTACCTTGGGTCGGGCGGGGAGGAATTATTCCTTCTTTTCGGTCGTCCCTGTGTTAACTTTTCACTGCCATGGAAGCGATAAGTTCCTCGCCGGGTTGTACTTTGGTCACCCCAGCCTTTCCGGGTTTTATCTTCCCGCTCTCCGCTACCGCCGCATGCTTCACACGTTTGTGTCAAACACCTTCATACACTGTTTATTTCCACTCCGTCTGGTATTAGCGATAGTGATGCGACCGCATAGGTTTACCTCAAACAGCCCAGGAAGGGACGAAAATCTCTACGGAGCAAATAGAGAGTGCACCTACGCTAAATGCGTACAGCAGAGGCCTCACAGTGCCTACGAACGCACGTTGGTGTACGTAGCACCTATTGGTGAATAGTAGAAGAAGAAACTCAATTTCCCACGGACATTTCAACAAGGATATCCGGGTATGAGTGTCGTCACACTTGCCAATCATAAACAATCGGTTTATATGTAAATATTTGACGACAGTGTAAAACAGTATTTGCGTTGAAATGTTTGATCTAACCTTTATTTTTATAAATGTAGAAATTTTAACTTTTTATGCTTTTGTGAACCGTTTACGTCTCTGTTATTTTCCTCAACTGTCACCGTCGAAAAGCGGCTCTCTATTGCCATCTACTGGAATGAAACGTCAACCGAAATTAGAATTTTGACTAAAGCTATTTTTAAACCATTTCATTTATTACACAAGATACAAAAATATTTTGCAACAATACGTGCACAATTGACTTATGATAATTAAATCCAGTTGGGATATGTATTCACATGCTTCCTAATCATAACTGTCGTGGTCAAATTATTTTTACAACGGCCAATTTTAGTTTGTTGTCTGTGCAGCTGAGTAACAATCTATAAAACCAATGTAATGTTGTTGTTTAAAGTCTAATAAAGTAAAACAATGTAGTCCAATAATACTGCATAGTTTTTGTTCGCAAAAAATATTTCAATGGAACTTTTCCGGCTGATTTCCCTGGTCAAATCAGTCTTTCCAGAAAGTATGGCATGGTAAAGTCAAATCAAGGCACTTTTGTTGTATTTCAACAAACATGGATGAACATGGGTGAACCTATAGTCCTTTGTTAAAAAAAACTAAAAAAAACACATTTTTTGCAAGAAAGTCATTTTCAGACAGTGCACATTTTTTGAGTTTTTTAGGCCAGCAAAGTCAGTCAAAATTTCTTACCTCTTTTCGATTATTTCAAGGACAGACCTCACTTTTGAAGAGTTTAATCCTCCTGACTCAAACACAATGAACGGTCTGTCTGAGATTTTTCCTAGATGCAAATAACATGGTTTCAGTCAACAAGAGAAAACTCCTAAATCCCTCTAAACCTTTGTGACAGACGACTTTTATATACTAACAATTTATGTATCATTTTTTGTGCTGACAGTTGCCTTCTCCTCCCCCACACTGTGCCCAAAAAGAAATACAAATGAGCGAACAAAGAATTTATTTCAAACATTGCTGTTCTGTTTGCCCGGCTGCCCCTTTAAAACACTAGTGCAGTTTAAATATCCTAAGGATAAAAAAATATAAGCACGTGAACCAACAGTGAGTCCGGATTACCTTTGTTAATACCGGTGTCACCCGGTTTGTTTGAACCGGAGAAACTGTAAGGATTAGGACAATGCCAACTTAATGGCGATTAAAGTCCAACACCCATTAAAGTCTCATTAAGATAATTGTTATGCTCGAAATCAATCATCCAAACTAACTTTGACCGGGGTAATTTCAAACAGGGAGGTAAATAGATACAAATCTCCCCCAAAACTCTGTTTTAATGGTCTTCTATTCACGTATTTATTGTAACATAGAGAAAGAAGCGACGCTGTTTTGAGTCAAGAGGCTGTAACCTGTTATCTGCTCGATGACAGTAATTTACCTTCTGTGTTGAATGAGGCGGAGCAAAGCATCCCCTGATAACAGCGGGCTGAGGAGAGGAGAATGAGTTTGGGCGGAGAAAGTTAGCCCACCGCTGGACATTGTTTCCCTACATGTGATTTAAGGCTCGCGGCGCTTACAGGGTTCGTGCAAATGCTCGAAAAGATTGGACACATTTCTCGTCTTCGCTGTAGCGACATAAATTGGGAAACTAACGTCTGAACCGCTCGGGGTTTAATACGTGTTAAGAAAACCGTTTCTCCGTCAAGACGGTAAGAGAGTGACGGCATCTGCGCGGAGCTATTTTTTCTTGTCTCAGTTGGACGCTTGTGCACTTGTTATTCTCTTCTGCCTCGGCTTCTTGTGACTGTACATTTGGCTGGACTTTGTTTGCTGTAGAAACTTTTCAGACTCTCTCTGGCTTGCCTTGTCCGGCCAGCTTGTGCTGGGTGTATTGTTTTTCCAAAGGCCAGTGTCGGTGCACACACTGTTGTCATGACAATGCTCGGGAAACCCAGCGCGAGGCACGTTGAGAGACACAAAAGATACGAGCAGCAGTCTCCAGCTTTGCTATTACACATATGACTAAAAGAACACATCCAAAAAACGCTTTCCTAACAATATTACGTTCTTAAAACTAACCGTTTTTGTTCTTTCTTTCTTTCTTTTTTTAAAGACACGCCGCCTGTTCGACTGGCCCCTCTGTCACTGGAATGAAGAGCGCTTTGGGAGGCAAGGGACTCAGAAGGATATGTGAAAACTGTTGAGCTAAGGTGTGTCCTGTGTTTATATGAGACGAATTGTGACCCTGCTACTCAGGAAAGGGATGCCTTTAGTCGGCACTTTGCTTTTTTATGGCCAGCACACATGTGGAAATGACTGACTTCCACAATAGTGGAGAATGAGCTACCCAATTGTCTTAGGGGAAAAGGAAAAAGATGTGTGTATGTGTGAGTGGGTGTGTGCTTGTGCGTGCGTGTGTATGTCTGGAAGTGTGGGCAATAGTTATGTAAAGGGAAAGAGAGTATGTGAGCCCTGAGAGCATGTGCATAGATGAGGGACTGGGGTCACTTTAAAGGGTCACGGACGCATGTGAGGACAGCAGGGGGACAGAGTGGGGTGGAAGAAGTGTGTATGCCACAGCTATTGATGTGTGTAACCACGAAGCAGACGCACCGAGACAGCAGGCATGAATGAAGCTAATGACAAGCAAGGTAATCTCTTGCCTGTGGTGACTCATGATGATACTTGTTTACAGACTTGTGCAAGGGAATTTTTCACAACTCCAGGTGGTACAGCATGACCCTGTCATGGACCGGGCCGTACATGTCATAAAACGCTACGTTAGCTAAATATTGTAACTGTGCCGTGCATTGATGCACCTCATAAAATTTAAAACCACAAGTACTGTAGTTCAAGCCAGAAACAAGGCAATGTATGGAAAAAAAATGTCAGTCTCAGACAGAATGAAGTTTGACGTTGGGGTTTCTTAAAAGACATCCCTTTGATGGTGGTGCTTAGCTCAACATTTCAATAGAGACCTAGTAAGCTATGTTAGGTCTTTACATGATGCTCTGATGCTTGGGGCTCTGCATGCCTTTACCATCATAGACGCTGGGTTTTTGCACCTTCTGTAGATAATAGCCTGGATGGCTTTTCTTGTCTTTGGGGTTTAGAGCCAGATGTCAGCTCTAACCACAAAACAGCTAAACATGTTTTTACTGTCTGTCGTAGATAAGTTCCTTTCAAGAGTTCATGAGCATGTTTCTGTGCTGTGTTGATATATATCTCTCTCCTTGTGTAATAGAGTTTGAAGTTATTCTTTCGGGGTATAGGAGTGGGTTAAGTGACAGTAGCTTTGTCATAATGGTTTCAGAAGTGTTTAGAAGTCACACATATCCAAAAGTGGCATGTTTTACCTTTACACTGAATTTCTCTAGACTCCTCGAAGATTATAACAGTATTATGGTGTCAACCACAGTTCTGGTGAAATACTGAACCTACATGCAATTTTGGATGGGGAAATATTTAATTTGGCTCTTTTATGATTCTCTGATGAAGTTTGGTAAAACGTGGTGGGGGATGACTCAGTGACTCCCTGTTCTTAAACCCTCACCTTTTCAGCCATAAATCTGCTGACAGTAAGATCATCAACAACGGTCTTACTTGCATATTTTCCATACATTTTTCTTCCGGTGTCTTTTTTATCCAAAACAGTACACGTAACCCACTATTTTAATTAAGATGGGACGGTCTGATACACAAAGGGTTTAAGTGTGTGTGTTCAAAGAAAAATGGGCAGCCAAACTAGAATAAAATCATAAGATCCTCATTTTTGTTTTGGACTAAAATGACAAGTGAAGGAGTATATTTTATCTTTGAAGTAAACTGCATTTGTTTTCCAAAACTGTGGGGTATACTTTTACCTATACTGAATAATGTCTGAAGTCTTTATGATAGAATATGGAAATGGAACAGTGGCCTTTAAAAAAAAAGATAAACTATTAGTACAATATGTCAGACATAGAGGATGTTTTTGGTTATAATATTAGTAAATACAGTTTCATAGTGAAATTTCAACCACAGCAAAAGAAAATGTAAATATGAAACAATTTTAGAATCAGTGCTGCACTTTAATGGTAGATGTTCCCAAGATTTGAGAAAAAAACAAGCTTTTGCTGATATCATGACATTAACAGCCACCCGTGTGTGGTGCTTCACTGATTATTTGCACTTCCCATGATCTATGGCAGCCCACCCCCTTCGCTTGTGTGTTGGGGCATGCAGTCACATCTCCACAGCCTGGCTTGCACCCGCGGGGCCTTGAAGCACAACGGCAAAGACACATAAAAACCTACACACACATACTCATTCATTCGCTCAAGCACACGGGGAAACATGAACAAGCCTACATCAAAGATACATCTGTTTCTTATGCATGTTTGATAGGACAGGCAGGCAGCGGCTGGCCGCTGCTCCAAGTTAAAGCGCAGATTAGTATGCATGACTGGGTGGAGAGAGAGCGGTGAATGCGGACTGCTGGGTATGTATGTGTGTGAATTTGCAGTTTTTAAGGACAAATTATGCGTGAGGAATGTGTTGAATTGTTACTTCTTGTCTGTTTTGGAGAATTTAGTCTTCACTCATATTTGACCTGAACAGACATTTTTCATCATTATCCTGTGAGTGATGTGAGTGTTTTTTTTTTCTGGTTGAGAGTATTTAAAAAAAAAAAAAGTCATACTTCGATGCAGATTCTGTATCATCTGGACGTTCAGAGAAAAACTGAGTCCAACCCTAAAACGTTTTATGGTTGTTTCCAAATGTTTTTGTTTGTGGCTTTTAGGCACAGCAGGACTTTCCAGAGGACATATGTCTGACTTTTGCACAGTTGCCAGATCATGTATGGAGGGAGTCATACTGGGTAGATGAAATGGTGAATAAATGGAACTGATGTGATTTAATAGATTTGAGGTTAATCATTCTGGCGTGGATTAAATAATTAATTATGCAGATCAAGCCAGATGCCTCCTCTGTGATATCAGAAAGAGGGAATGTAAGACGAATTCTAGAGCATATGAGCCACTGTGAGTTAGTTTGGATTTTTTGACCTTGAGGTGCAATGCAGCACTCACTGTCAACATCCGCTGTCTTTGCTTTGCCAGGATTTCTCTTCGGGGCTGGCTGCTCATCAGTTTTGACAGTAGCGGATCTTGGCACAAAGAGATGTGTGCATCTCTATTTTAAGTGAAGTTCACCTTCCAAAACATTCAACATGCTGGATGAAGGGAGTCGAGTCTGTTCAGGTTGACAGTGTATTTTCCTTCTCACCAGATGTTCTGCTTAATTAACATGCTGGCTTGGGGCGAGAGAGGTGTTGCCATCCGTATGCAGTTTACCCAGGTGCTGCAGCTCTGCATAATTACCCCGCATTAACATGAAAAAGGAATCTTATGGTACGTCCACCAGTGAGAGATGGGTCAGTGCAAGCAGCCTGAGCAGCAGCATATAGGAAGTCTGAGGTGTTGAATGAGTCTCTGTTGAAAGCAGTTTGTCATGGGCCTATCATTTCTTTTTTAAAACATTAATCATTTCCTTTGTGTGTTTTTGAGTGGTAAGAGGATGTCAGAGAACATGGTAATTCTACACAAAATGGCTGGGATTAAAACTAGGAACAGTTATGATCAAGATCAGCCTCTCATAAACAACATTCATAGTTGAGTGAACAAGAAAAGAATCAACAGGATCATTGATGTTAGAGTCAGATAGTTGGAGCACCACTCTCATGCTTTCTAATACATTTAAAAACTCAACACCACTTATTATAAAATTACTAAGAAAGGATTCAAAACTGAATAATCTGTTGCTGGATGGGCTCCGTGGTAATAGTTCCGTTATTGATCTTCTGAAATAACCTTCTGAAAAGATATCCTTTAGATTGTTTTCCCGGTCATTCAGGATAAGCCTTAGAATAACTGGCACATTCACACACATGTGTCAGTCACTGATGCAAAGGACATCTGTGTAACACCATCCCCTCACAGCAGCTAAAACAAGGACTGTTCTGACCATAGTACACATGCTGCAAAGTTAGAAATGAAAGACAAATGTTTAGCTGCAAATCAATTGGATTCTTTGTCTGGATGCTACCTAATCTTGTCCACATCTGTCCTCTCGATGCTTCTGGTTGAGATAATGGATGGTAATTGTGAACAACAGCAAAGAAACCAAGCCTAGATTTGCTTTCATCATAAATCACAGTGTGAGGACAACTTTGAAACTCTACACCACGAGATCTGAGAGGGCCTTTGAGGCTCTTAAAGAGACAGAGAGAGGTTGATAGATTCTGAGGATAAAATCTTCTCTTAATGGCTGTATGCTTCTAGAAATGCCAATAAGATGAAAGATAATTTGGACAAATGATGGGAAGATAGTAAACCACTGCTTATTCATAGTTTCCCTCTCTTTTACGTAGATTTAGGTTTATGTGTATTACTGTTGCAATAATGCTTGTATGTTTGTTCACAGATAAAGAGAAGAGAGACACTCTGCAAAAGAAGTCTACCTAAAGCAAACCTGGGGGCCTGCCAGAGCCCCAGGGTCCTGGGATGGAACAACTCATAGAGTAAGAGAAGCTATTTGCCTCATTTAACAGCTGGTTTACACAGTTTGTTAACATGTTATATTGTGTGTAGTTAATTCACTTCCTGTCTCTATTTTGGGTCCTTCCTGTGCTTCCACGCATGGCATTAAGACTTGAATAGCTGTTTTTTGCCATATACAGTAAAACGTTGCCACCAGTCCTCTGTAAACTGTAAGAATATGGCCTGCTCAATATTAGTTTATTATTTTGGTCTTACAAGTTAATGAGCTGCTTAATGGTTCACTGCACAGCATGTCAGGCTATTTGGGAAGGCTGTTATTTTTTTATTTTAACGGGAATTATTGTCATCCTGTACACAAGATGCTGCTATTTGATTTGCTGAATAAAGCTGCGGTGATTTGAAGGAAAGGCAATCTAAAAAAAGCCAGTGAAATATGGAGGACAGGGAAGAAAAGATCTGCTCGCTGAGGCGCAAAACTATTGATAAACTCAGAAGCATAAAAACTCACTTGCAGAAAAGCCAGGTAATTATGGCACAAAGGAACTGTAACCAGGCTGTCTGTTCGGAGGCAATGTCATGTTGTTGGGGGAGGGGAAGAAGACTTATCTGACCCTACACACCTCAAGATTTCCTTGTGGCTGAATGAACA
>JABUIW010000056.1:6612358-6646644 GCA_013363375.1 Menidia beryllina
CTTTGTAAATATACCCCTTCCCCTCTTTGTCGGTGCAGAGTAGCTGGGACTAGCTGGGACTGATAAGACTCAGGGGGGAGTTGTATCTCCTTGGCTCTCTGGCATGTCCTCTTCCCCTCGTCTCAGCACATTCTGCAGATAGCTGAAGCGGGGCTGTGTTCCTACGCTGTGCACACATTCAGTAACTGCTGGGTATCTTCTGGTGCCGGTGTGTGACTGTGCATCTAAGTATGTGTGTGTGAATCACACACTCCCTGGCATTTCATTTTATGAAACCCTCACCAGAGTGGATGCAGCATGTATAATTCATACCTGTGACTATGCCTGGAAAGGGATCCGTGCCTACATGTTTTCCCTCCTACTCTCTCCACCTTAAGCTGTCAAGTGAAAACTTTCATTCAAAGCGTGTCATCGCCGGCGCCCCTCGTGTCTCGTATTGACTGTGACACATCAGTGATTGTTGATTCATCCTTTCCGGTTCTGTTCCAATATGACTAGCCTTGTCTCTCTGATTCTCTTACATCACTGACCTGCTTCTGCACTCTGCCAAACTGTAGAGTGGCAGAGAGGGGTTCCTGACTTGTGCAACTTCCCTCTCCACTCTAGCCTGTGACTCACCGGTGAGTCATCACCACAGGGAAGGGGCTATAGAAAAGTTCCCATGTGTATGTGCATACTCCTATACTGTGCTTTTTATTGTGGTGCACACATATATGTATATTCTTTGTAGTTCAGCAAGCTATGGCAAGGCTGCTTGTGTTTTTTTTGTTTGTGTGTCATGTACAGGCACAGATGACATCTCACTCTCATTTTTACCTAATGTTGTATTTGACCTTGCATGCTCAAGAAAACACCCAGCAGATTTTATAACAAGTGCCACACTTGCTAAAAAATGTTTTTAAAAAAAAATGTACCAAAACCCGCGTTAATTATTGCATGAGACTTGGTTCATTTCAACTACTGCTTTGTTGATGCCACCTGATAAGGGTTGGGCATAATGTTAGAGCTCTTTACTGTATATTTGAGGTAAATTAAATTAAGAAAGTCAGCCAATAGAGGGCGACAAAGCCATTCTTTATCTTACTAGTGGTTGAGGTCAGCCAGAACACATTACATTGTGTGTTTAGTCTTCAGTAGATTCCAAGGTGGATGTCAGAGTAGCACAATATTATTTTCTGTTTCTGTGTGACTTTATTTACGGTAGTATCGGCCCTGCACATGTGTTTGATCCCTTCAAACCTTTTTCACCTGTCATGTTTTCCCACATTTCAACTTTCCTGTTCTGCTGGCATATACATTACATATCAGCCTTTTCGAGTAAAGTAGAGATCCAATGCCTTGCCCTATTTTTTTTTCTTCTACCTTTCATCTTTGTGTTTTCAGGTCCAGTCATTCGGCAGATCAGGATTCTCACTGCTGTTTCGTTGGAACAGATGTTCCAGATGATTAGTCAACACGCATCTTAGACTATGAGTTGGGCAAATGACTAGATATGGAATGCTCAACTTGAGCAGTGGACCTCACCTCTGGGCCATTATTGAATTTGTGTTAATGATTATTTTTTGTCTCTATAAAAATAGCAGTCAATAACACAGCTACTTGAACAAATATCCTTTAGTTTTGAAAGCTTTTGAAGCAAAAACTGCACATGGCAGATAAGCCACGTCCATGACAGAGGACCATTTAAAAAGCTGACGTCATTGAAAAGGGCACCATGTCCACCAGTTAGGTCAGTCAACTTCATTAAATGACTGGACACAACATAAAGAATTACTTTGAAATGTTAGCTGTTGCTGGCCTACGTAGGATTTTTGCCTCCTGTTCGTCACTGCGATGAGCTGGCCGAACAGCTGGGTGCTACAGGTGGATGGTAGCTATGAATGGCTCGCTGGGTCACTTGGGACTGAGCAGTTAGAGAAAAAAGCAAAAGGCACACAGTGCAGATAATTGCGCTCTTCATGTTCCTGCAGTTTATGTGGATGGTTTATTAAAGATGATTCATGGCTGGCTCACCTCATAATAACCCCCTTTCCCCCCCACACATACAACCCCTCTACTCTGACAATGCTCAGTTAAAATGAAGACACTTCACCCACAAAGTAGCTTCATTTTACAGGAAGTCATTTAAGCTGTGTTGTCCAGCTGCAGGTTTGAGATGTGTTAGGCCTAATAGCTTTGACGTCAGACCAGCAGATTTGTTTTTGCTTTTGTGGGCATGTTTATTTGTGAGATCTATGTCACAACTGAGTCCTTGAGGTGCTTGTTTATGTTATGCTCATCACTATGCAGTCATGCTGAGTGGAAGTCTGCCGCATGCATTTGGATTGAGAAGACAGATTATTACTGCCTCTGTGGGACCGGTTCTGTGTTTTCTCGCGCCTGCTTTCCGGTGTGAGTGATAACACCTCGTGCTGTTATTCTCAGAATGACGTGTTATTGGCGTGAAATCAAAACCGCCTTCCAAGCCGAATGCGTATTCAATTTATTAGCGTGACTTTTTCAAATATCTTTTTATTCATGTGTTCATGCGAATGCGAAGCATCAGATGAAGCCGTATTCCGCTGTTAAAGCAAATTATACAGACGGCTGCTTGAGAAGCACTCGTGCTGCATTGTATTCTCCACCTCAACATTAACCCCCACTAACCGATACAGCAGCAGCAGCCTAATCACCTCACTGATAATCACCGCAATGAAGAATGATGCCCTCAACTGAGCGGCTGCATCAGGTAGGGCGGATTGGGCAAGGGATGGGAGCACAGACACAACAGGACATAATGGTGAGGAGATTGGAGTTTTAATTTTTTAAAGTAAAAAAAACAACAAACAGCTGCAGACTTATTTAGTCACTTGAGAGTGACTCAGGAAACCGAGGAAATAGGAGAGTTGTTTTGGGAGGGAGTATATGCCCACTGGTGGTACTGTTTCTTTCACAGAGAGTCATTGAATTATGCATGAAGACTTTGAAAAACACTCATCTTTTTTTGTTAGATTATCTCTTTTATATGAGCTATTTTGGATTAAGTCAGAACAATGAATAAATCATGCCTGAAACATTCAACTCAACAGGGCTTGTTTTTGGCATGTGTTCAAATCCTAATATTTCCCTTTGTAGAATAATAATCAAATTCTAACAGGCAAAACAGACAAAACAGCTCATTGGAAACTGTTGTGTAAAGATGGGATTACTCATGTCTATACGTTTTATTGGCATACCAGCCTTTTCCCAAGGATTAGGAAATAGTGGACATTTATGAATGACCATGTAATCAATTTTAGAGGCATGTCCGACTATGAAGCACCTTGTCTAAACGCTTAAGAAGACCTTAATTGCCCTCCAGGCAGCTTGATTAGAAAATGGCTGATTAGATCAATATCATCATTAAGATCTATCATTAGCGGGTACAGTGATGTGGCCCTTTTCTCGGGGTGGGTCAACATTAGATATTAGACTTGGTTACAAACACATACACAGATGACTGGAAATTGAATGTTTTTTTTCAGTTTTCAGCTGAATAATGTATAAATGCTTAAGACTATATTTAGGAAGAATTTCATATCAGCATATCTTGACAGTCAGGCATATTGTGCCTCATCTGCTATGTACACTTGATCACTCTAAGCTCTTTTGCTGTTGAATATAAGCACTCAGATTTATCCGGCTTTGGAAAGAGATGGATATACATGGCAAATTCTGTTTCCTTTGTTTCACATTTTGGTCTTTAATCTTTCAGTTACATGTTGATTGGAAGATGTGAAGATATCTCTGCCGGTCCTGGCAATCCGTACTGTCAAAGCTGGACACACTTTACAAACATTCTTGGCAACTGATCTTAAAGTCTGGTTTTAAATGAGCTCAGTGAAACTTTCTGTTTTCAGCAGATGAAAGTGGGAAGATCTCACCTGTGTCAGACATCAGAAACATCAGATGTTGAATGAGAGCTGAATTCTCAATGAAACAGTGGCTTGAAGCAGCGGCCTTTTTCTGTTCACCATACTATCTCGCTGCTTTAAAGCACGAGGTTGTAAGCTACACCTTAACGCCTCAGTGAATCCCCCTTGGAGAATTGATTGGCTGCCTAATCACTGGGGATTATGTGGGAAACCACTACTGAGAACAGGAAGCTTCAGGAGGAAGGATGGGAGGATTGAAACATTCTTTTTATCTGTTTCTGCAACTTTGCCATAGTAATGCCATCTCATTCAGTGAATAACTCTTGATTATATAGTTTGAACATCAAGTAACACCTTTAACATGTTCCCTGGAAGAGATGTTTATCAGCCATTTAAAGTGAAAGTACAGTTCAAAGGCAGCAGTCGGTACCTACACAGCTTCATCTTTTTTCCACACCAGCCCTCGGGACCTGAAATTTTCTAAATTACAGCATGTCTGGCTCGTATCATTCAGACAGGAAAGAGAGTGGAAAAGAGAAAAATGGCTCTAGTTTCAGGCCCTTCAGGCTAAACGTATACATTTGTTTTCACTTTAAAGATGCATAGAGAGAATAAATAAGAAATAAGAAATCTCAATGTGGTGCAAATGCTTGTGTTTCCTCTAACTGTGCTGGTTGATTTAAGTAGGGATGCATTTGTAGAGTATTTGGTCCTTGTAGGGATCTGCCACGGCAAAGTGCAGCTTTTTCACAGCAGGTGATTTGAAATTTGAAATGTCTTGGCGAGGAATCCACAGGTCTGATATCTAAATGACAGCTGAGCTGGAGGAGGTTGTGGTGTTTTTCCTGCTGGCTCACCGTCATGGTTCAGTGAGACAATAAAGGGGACTGAGCAGTGGTTTATATATTAATCCCACTTGTCTCTTTCCTGCTGTGATAAGCCAAATGGCCCATTCAAGGAAATGTTGATCTGAGTTAAAGTTAGTGTCATTTTGGGTTTTTAGGGACCTGCTTCAATGCCGTTTCTCTACAACAGAATAGTCAGGGTAACACACAGCATCAATTTGCGGGGTGTTATGATTAGACTGTTATGCATAAACAAAGTAAACAATTAAAAAAGTGATTTTCAGACAGGCAAACTAGTTCTAGTTCTAGTTTGATATGGTCTTATTTTTGCGATGCCAATTCACAACAAAACCTCTCTAGGCGCTTGGTGACAAAAGGAGAAAAAATTCCATTTGTTTGGGGAAAATAACCTTTAGGGGAACACGAATCATTGATGGCATGAGTGTTAGCGAAAACACTGATCAGAAATATGGAGCTCAGAGGTGAAGAAAGGTAAAAAAAAGAGAGAAAAATCACAGATTCCTAATGTCAGTGCTGTTATATTGGCCTTTTTCGTGATATTGATCCAAATAACCAATTCTACATTTTGCTGATAAATATACGAAAGACAAGGAGAGGGGAAAGCCTTGTATCTTTTGCATTGAGCTGAAGTGTGTTACGAGCCATTTGCCCTACATGTGTAACCATGACAGGGTGTTGCTGGAAATCTGTTAAATCAAGTTGTGGTGCAGTGTTCGTCTTTCCTTTGTGAATTATTCCACTGTGGACTAAATGCAATTCCAGAATGAGGAGAGACTGTGGGAGGATTATGATCAAAGTGCTGCTGAGAGAGATAAGCAGCGTAGAAGCAGAGAGCCCCTGTAAGAAAGTATTTGAAAAAAAGAAAAACGTGAAATGAAAGCTGAGAGAGGTGATTATGGTTTGACTGTAAAAATAGAGACAGGACTTCACAGCTCAAACACTCTGACATGTGTACTCACAGGAAGACAGACGGCCTTATCCTGGGGCAGCTTTGCGGGGCTCTTTACTCATAATGACCTTTGCTGTGTTCATCCTCAGTGGGCTGTTAGTGTGAGTGACTATCTGCTCAGGTGCTTATCAATCCATGAGGATATCAAAGATTTTTCTGGTGTGCTCCAAAATCAAAGTGTTCACTTTACCATGAATAACTTTGCTTCCGTGCATGCGTCTTGTGAAATGATCACGTCTCACTGATCCCAGTGGGGAAGGTTGCTGAGAGCTGCCACAGTAATTACAGGAAGACACTTTCTTAAACCATCTACTGCTCTCTCCATGGTTGTTTCTCTCTCTTTAAAATGGTGTTTGGTAGTGATTATTCACACTGATATACTCAGTTTACATTTATTGCACACGTCAAAATGCATGTACACTTTTTTCTTTGTGTCCAAAATGTCTCTATTAAAAAAAAAAAAATTCAAGTGGCATGGATGGTAGTAAAAATGCCATTAATCCAGCCATCCATTGTCCACCACTTATTTGGGGTCAGCTGAGGCATCCTAATCAGATGCCAAAGCCACCTCAACTGGCTCCTCTAGATGTGGAGGAGCCACGGTTCTACTCTGAGCCCCTCCCGGATGGCTGAGGTTCTCCCCCTATCTCTATTGCAGAGTCCAGCTACGCTGCAAGCAACATCCATTTCGACGCTTGTATCGCAATCTCGTTCTTTCGGTCACTACCCAAAGTTCGTGACCACAGATGAGGGCAGGAACGTAGATCATCAGATAGATCTAGAGCTTCACTTTTAAGATCAGCTCTCTCTTCATCGTGACAGACTGGTACAGCGCCCGCATCACTGCCGATGCTGCACCGATCTGCTTGTCGATCTCCCGCTCCCCAACCCCATTCTGTGCCTAGAGATTCTGTCCATAAGAGTTATGAGCAGAATCGAATTCAAAGGGCTACCTTGGAGGGGTCCAACTCTCTCCGGAAACGAGTCCGACTCACTGCTGGCGATGCGGACAGAGCTCTGACACCGGTCGTACAGAGACCTAACAGCCCGTAACAAAGGGCCTGGTATCCCATACTCGTGGAGCACCACCCATAGGATTTCCCAGAGACACAGTCGAACACCTTCTCCAATTCCACAAAACCCACGTGGACTGGTTGGGCGAACTCCCATGAACCCTTCTGGACCCTGCAAAGGGTATAGAGCTGGTCCAGCGTTCCACAGCCAGAACGAAAACCACACTGCTCTTCCTGAATCCGAGGTTCGGCTATCTGATGAACCCTCCTCTCCAGAACCGCTGAATATACCTTCCCAGGGAGGCTTAAGGGACTCACTTCAGACGGACAGCTGTGCTGTGGCCACGTCTGCTAATTGAGAGGAAACAGCTGGTCACAGGAGCCTTGCCTTTGCTCATGTTTTTATTTTTTCATGTATGCAGAACACAAATTAAATAGATAGTTACTCAGGCAGGCAAAATCTACTTAGAAAGACATATGGAACAAGTTAGTCATTCAACAGATAACTTGGCAGCAGTTTTTTAATTATTGTCATTATACCCGCCATTTGATTTCAGTGTAAACATCTTTAACCAGGCACTGGGTTCCTAAATGGATGTTAAAAAAAAGCATTTGGTGTTTGACTAAATATAGCCCGAAAAATAGCAGAATATGATTTATTCATCATCCAAAACCATTTTACAGCAACATAGAGACAAAAGCTGTCCATAGTTTGAGCTCAGCTCTTTCAGAGTGTGGTGGTGAATTCCCTTCAGAGGCTTAATGTTAACTCTATTTCTTTATCCCTTTTTTGTCAAGATTCGCTCAGTTTAACTGAGTCTGCTTTAATCATCTGGACTCTTGCTCTCACATTCTTCTTGAGTTCTGTTTCCTCATCCTCTCTTTTGTCTCTGCAGTTATTTCAGACAGACATCCTCATTAATGGGGAGTTACTGCTTGATTTCATTTGCTATTTTAGCCCAATGTCTGCATAAACATGGGCAAGTTTATCCTCACATTAAGAGATGATGGATTTCATTAGTATTTTCCTCCACTGGGAAATGCCACAGTCTGCATTCATTCTTGGGTTGGACGATTGTGAAGTCACATGTTTGTCCACTGGCTTTAACTCCAATTACCACAGATACAAAATCTTGAGCTATCACCAGATTTTTGCCTCTGTGAAGCTGTCCTTAAGACTCTCCTAGAGGCATTCCAAACTATGTCGCTTGCTTTTCACACTTGGTATGGCTAATCTCATCTAAGCTTCAGTCAGGGTTAAAAGTGTGTTGAGACATTTTCTGAAGGACACACGAGCCATTTGTCAGACAGGATAATCATACGTTTGCGCATTACCATTAATTCAACTTCAGTGACTAACCCCTACACACGCCACGACCATAATGTCCTCTAAAGAAAGCCTATTAGTGATAACTGTATTGGCTCACTGAGTAAATTTGTAAGGAGGAACTGAAAAAGCATGTATAGGGAATACAGAGCAATCACATTTTCTTTCTTAACTTGGATTATCTTTCAGAAATGACCCAAGGTGAGGTCTCTTGCACAAATGAAGTTAATACTTACAGCAAAAAGATTTCAGACATGGCAGAATTCAAATATAATTGAAAGCTTTCATGGTGCAATGACCTCCACACACACACACATGCAGAGGGTCAGTGGTTCTCTCTCCTGACTCTTACAGAGCATTAAAGTTATATATCCACATCCTATGATGAACTTTTGCATTTTAAGTGGTTTAAGAAGAAGACCTTTGAAAAGTGGCCTGCCATAATTTGTCACATGACTCAGGTTAGTCCTATGTCTTTGCACTTAAGTTGAACTAATCAACACCCCCAATAGGCACAGCCGTTTCCCTCGGTAATAAAGAGCAGAGGTGCAGGGGATAAAGACTCTGTATCAAAGACATGTGAGTGCATACACACACCCTGCTTTAGCTTTAATGAGGGAGAATATCAAGAGTCAGCAAAGTTGAGGAATGCATCAGCTTTAAGAATCATCAATTTTACATGTTGCTCCACTAATGCAGTTTCCCTTTTACTGTCATTTCTTTTTTTTTTTTGCCTGTCTTTATCTGTTCTCTCTACCCAGAGACTTGGACTCAAAATATTACTTTGCCTGCTGGGGAATACAGTCCGACCACAAAGCTTCTCAGATCAATGGGCAGAGGCGGGAGGGGGTAGAGCAAATCATGACAAAGGGGGAGGGAATGAAGAGAATTTTGACAGAGAAGGGGGGGAGACAGGAGAGACCGATCGATAAGCTGAACTCTTTAGCTCTAAGCTTGCAAAAACACACACAGCCCACACAATTCACACGACATTAACTGCAGCGTGGGATCCCTGTGCTGAAAAAAGAAGCAGCACATACATGCACAGATACAGCCAGATACACTGTCTGGGCATGGGATACAGCCAGATACACTGTCTGGGCATGGCCTCAATCTCAGTCTGCACCAGTGGGTCAGAGACATATTCCTTTACAATTAATCAAATCTTTTTTATCTTTTATGATGAATCTTTAATATTTTTTACATTTATTTTGTTTTCATTGGAATTTTTTTTTACCCATGGCTTGACATATTGGAGTTTTTTGTGTCCTGGAAAACTGCCAATGCACTATGATATCATTGTAAAATGTGCTGATGGACACAATCTTGTATTGTTCTTTTTGTACCACTCTGCACAACTTAATCTTAAATGTATTTCAGTTGGGTGTCTCTTTCCTGACAAAAGTATTTTGAGTGTTTTGTAGAAAGGCCAGAAATGTTTGCAATGTCTTTGACGGATGCTGACTTCTGATTTCTTTTCATAGAACTATAGATTTTTTTTTCTATTCAGTCAGCTGAAAATGATTCCTAGTATATCCCTTTTCATATTTGGGATTGAATATCACAATTTTTTTTGTTTTCTTGATCATGATGTGCTGAGGAGTTTATCAGATGAAATTAGCTTCTTCTCCTTATTAAAAGCAGTCATCTGAAGTGGTTCAGGCACCTGATTCAGATCCGTTATACTTACCTCCCACTAAAGGTCACACCCAGAACTTACTTGGGGATTTATATATCCTCTCCTGCCTGGCAATGTCTTGGGAGCATCCAGTTGAGTGTTGGCATGTCATACTAGGGAGGGAGGATTTACCTGTTGGCTCCACAACCCGACACCCTGATAAGTGGAAGATAATGTAAGGATGGATAGAATTGGTACACCTGAAGGTGAATACCTATATACAGCATAATTGTAGAGCTTGTGCAATCAAAAAATGATTGCAGAAAATCAATCCTGTACACAAAAGATATAAATCAATAGAAATCACTGCAAGATCATTTCATGAGCTGTTAACTGAAATAATTGTGAGTGTACTCTGAGTGTGGATGTGCTATAAGTCTTAGTTTGTGTTTTCTTTCTGAATATCTCTTGGTTTTGACTTAAGGTGTTTTCTTTGTACCCTTTTCTTGTTAAATCTGTTGACATGAATGCTGGCTTTTACACAAATTGTTGTGTTTTTCACACTTGCCAACCTCCGTCTCTCAGAGTCAGAGACAGGTTGGGCTCTGCCATGAGGGGAAGAGCACCCGCCACAGCATAAATAATGTCAAATTCAGCTTTTTTTCATCTTCTTGCCAGAGCACCAGGGAGGACAATAAATAATTACACTCTGTGTCCTCTGGAATCTAAACAGTTGTGGCCACATTTTTACATGTTTATAGCTAACGTTGACCGTTGCACAGCAACCATAATCATCTGCCAGCCGTGTCAACCTTCCCTGACAGCTTTATGAGATTGTTTGTAGCAATAACAACTGAGACAATTAGTGTATTAATTGATTTATCAATCAACTATAATTTGGCAGGTGAGCCATTTTTCAAGCAGAAAATGTCGCTTGGCGTCATCAGCCTTTTGAAGGAGATTTGAACACCTTTTTGTGCTGATTTGTGCTTTTGTGTTTCTGTAAGTCGTCATTAGAGGGAGCCTTGTTTGTGTTTAATTTGAGCAAAAAATCGCCCTCCCGCTTTACGCCTTTTCCCTCCTTCTCTGCCTTTTTCCCATCCCTACTCTCTTACCTGGGAATCCTCTCCCTGACATCCCTTTTTCAGTTCCATATGTACGGGGCCGTCAGCCGCTGATTTGGGACAAACCTCACCGCTCCTGTTTCATTGAGGACCAAATTACAGTCAGACAGTGTGCATGCACCCTCGTGCATATTAAAGCAAAGGGGGGAAAGTTATGATGGTGGAGCAGGTGCGCCTCAGGTTGCAGGTGGGTGTGTGTGAGACAGACAGAAAAGGGAGAGATGACGAGTGAGACAGAGTGAGGTGCGCAAGGTGCTCTGCCATTGCCACATGCTCTCCAGCCTTGATAGAAGGTTGTGTGTGTGTGCCTGCTAAGTGATGAAGAGTAGTGTGAAAGAATTCATGCATGGCAGACGGAGCGAGTGGGCAACACAGACAGTACGCATTAAAGAAAGAGAGAGACTCTGATAGAAAAAGGGGGGTGGGCTTAGGTTCAAGCATCATAGCAGCTCATTTTCTCCCACCAGCTCTGCTTTCTCCAGCACACAAGAAGACTGATGCTGATCCACTCTCCCTCTTTCCTTTTCTCTAACCCTCTCCTCCTTCTTGTCTTCTCTCCAGTGAGGGGAGGGGGGGAGGGGGTGCACTGCTCCTGCTGTTTTGATGGGTAGGCAGTTACAACCGTTACTATTTTGAGAGAGTCTGTGTATATGCTCTGTGCGCAGTGGCAAGCCGTCGACGGGGGTGGGGGGGAGAGGCAGAGAAAGGGAAAGCGAGCTTTGGCTTATTCTTCTGCAGATTAAATGCTGTGCAAAAGGGAATGAGGAAGCACAGTGAGCCTCGGACCAGCAGCTGACACCAAATAATTCCACAGAATCCAGGTATTAGTGAAGAAAGGCGTTCTGAAAGTCCAGAGGAGACGTCTGCCGAGCAGAACCCAACACATAAATCTTTTTTTTTTTGTTCTTTAAACGAGAAAAAGGGAAGAAAGGAAAAAAAAAAAAAAAAAAACAGACAGAGAGGTGGAGGTGAGTGGAAGAAGAAAAACATGGCGAGTTTTGGAAAACTCACAGACTACTTTAACCGCCGCAAGTCTCGAGAGGAGCTGCGGGTGGGCAGAAGCTCACGGCGGAGTGGCAGCTACTGCTGCACTGTGGCAGAGGCCAGGTAACCTGTGTGTGTGTCTGCGTTTGTTTAGATGTGTCTGTGGGCAGATTTGCATGTCCTCGTGGAGTCTGTAAGGTGTGCTTCAGATTTGTTCCCATCCTTGTGAATGCTGGTGCTTCCTACGTTTTTTATCTGTACAACAAAACGAACGTGGGTATTCCCACGCTGTGCGTTGACTGTGGTCATTATTCTATTCTTTGCACATGTGTGGTTGTTCGCTAAAAAATGCACATTGTGTTATGAAAAACATGTAAGGTAATTAGAAAAAGTCAGCCAATACTGTGTGGATTTGTTGGTACACACAGGCATAACCTGCCTGGTTTACAGTTTGTGTGTGAGCTTGTATGCATGTGTGAGCGAGTATTGTGTTACATAAGTGTGAAGGTACAGTTGATGCGTGCTGTCAGGCATGCTGGGATCGACTATAGATTATTCTCCCTCATGTTCAGTTGGGTACAGAGGCTTTTCTATAGACGGATATAAAGAGGATAATGCCAATAAGTGGCATATAGACTGGAGGGAGATTGGCATTTTCACAAAAGTCCCAGCTCACATGTGTGACATGCTGCTCTTCATATTCGTATTGGAAATGGTCCATAGCAACAACTTTTTACCATAAATTTTTTAGTGACACTGAATGGCATTTACAGCAAACCTACAGTCGCGGTTTACATTTTTATAATAATGAATCAAGTATTTTCCTCCTTTCTGAAGTCAGAATGTGTGTTAACAGCTTTCCTGTTGTGGGTTCATTATCTGTGCCAGCACTTCTTAAACAGCTTGAATAGAATTATTTTAAAGGTACGGTCTGTGACAACAATGGACAATCTCTTATTATCAAACCTTACAATAAGCAATTGGGTTGTTGATACTGTGGGTTCTTCTAAGGTATTATGATGTCAAAAGCATTGTTCTCTGTCTCTTGTCTTTGTTAGCGCTGCTATGAAGACAACAAAAAGAAACTACTTGAAAACAGTTGCTCTTGAGCCGTTTTAATACTTGGTTGCCTATAAAGTTTAAATGAAATACTTAAAAAAATGTCTCTCTTTATGAAGTGATTCTAACAACATGATTTATTCATTACAACATAAACTCTCTTTTTAAGACTTTATAATTAATCTCATCCCAAATTTGATCGCTGATGTGTAGAAATAATAAAAGGAGGAATGTGTCTGACACATTTCTGGGTAAATTTGAAATCTCTCCATTCAGAGTTTTTCTAGTAACAGTGCCCCCGTCACAATACCAAGCTTGAACAAAAACCACATTAAAAAGCATCCGAGTTAACGATGAATCGCACAACAAGGATAGAAGTGCATGTTGAAGTGGGTGTTAAAAACTCCCACTGCTGCCACCGCGCTACCCTTTGAAATTATGTCCAACATATCTCATATCACTCAAAGGAGAAGTATTAACGTGGGTGGACATCTGGTTGACAATAAAAGAGAAAAAGCAACTCAGATTTCCGCAAATTTCAAATCTAGTATTTCACACATCTCCGTCTCTGTCTCTCCCAATTACTGTCTCTTTCTCAAAAGCCATCCCCTACCTCTTCCTACCTTCTCCAGCTTCTTGTCTTCTTTGCATTGACACTTGTGTCACACTGTTTCATTCAGTGTAGCTTTTTTTCATGCCTGTTCTCTGAGAACTCCGGCATCCCCTAAGGAGGAGTTATATGAGTTTTGGGCTTTCAGCGTTGCTGCAAGGGGCCCATTATCTTAACTCAAATAAGAACAGAGGGAATTGTGCGATTTCAGTGTCATTTGGTAATACATACATGTTTTGTCATGCAATCCTTATGAATCCACATCCACTTGAATAGAGTGACAGTTTCTGGGGCTGTTGTCATTCATTGTCAGCGTGAATGGGAATTTTGCTCGTGGCCCCATTTATCAGCTATTTCAAACGTTGCAGCACTGTCAAATCAAATGTGCTTTCTGCACAGTGTGTCTGTCCCCACTGGCTTTTCGGCTGTCAACTTTTTGGATCTAAGTGAAAAATGAAACCTTTTTCCTTTAACCTGACCAACATTGGTTTTAGGGGATTAATGCCAGTACTCATATTTAGAGTATAAATACATACGCAAGCAAGTTCATAAACGAATGAATAAACAAGCATGTAGCTGAATAGATAAGTTAATTTTATGAAATGTGGGGATGTATTTAAGTACATAGGACTCTATGATGAGTTGAGCAAGTCTCTGAAGTTATAGAAATAAAAGGAATGCTAATTTCTCAACACATGTACTTGTGTAAAATGTGAATTTTTGGAATTATAATTTCAAGAGGAGACTGTTGTAGTGTCAGCAGTTTTCTGCAGGATTGAGGCTCCATCCATGGGATCTCCTGGAAACAGATGTAATTAATGTGCAACAAGATGGTCAGTTCACAGTAGAAGTGAGCGATGCTGAACCAGCCTGTGACGGACTGGCTGATGTTCTCCCTGTAATGCAGATAGAAAAGTCTGCAAGTTCACAGTTAGTGGCCTCTGCTCCTGCTTTTCATCCATTTAATTTATTTAGCTTACAGACCAGTGTCAGCTGGATGACTGAAAGGTAGAGACGGTCATTAGACAAGACATTAATCTGTTCTTACTGTATTTCACTCTTGCTCTCTGTTACCCTCTGAAAGCCTTCACTACTACATACATCAATGCTTTTATACGGTGGGTAATGTCTCAAACAGGAAGGGTGATTTGGGTGTAAAAGAGGACACAAATGGAAGTGGTAATGCAAGAAAAACAAGTAACATAGTGAGAAAAGAAGCCTGGCAGTGTAGTACCTTGAACCCCACACCTGCATTCAGACACCATGACAACAGATAAATACTGAGCAGGACTTTTAATAACGTTCTATATAGCTGCAAGTTGGATTTTTTGACAAAAGACCAGAACTTTTTAACTTAATTTAAAAAAACTGAATTTTTCTGTTAAATTAATAAATAAATTTCACATTTGTAGTAGTTGTCGACCAGTTTTGATTCAGAAAAAAAGATACAGAGTTCTGCCCTGTTCTGCTCTGCTCATTCATTTAAATGACTGCAGGCAAATGAGCAAACAAGATACTCTGAGTGTGTCTAAGTTGGTTTCAGCACCATAGATAGTTCTCATTGCAGAGGAAGAATTCTCAGCAGACAGCTGTCATGAAGCGCCTGGAAACACACATTGGCAGAGTTCGACAGGGATTTTATTACCCGTGCACATATTGGTCAGAACTGGTTGAAACTGTCAGGGTTGGAAAATTCTTCAGCAGCTTCCCATTCAAGTGGGAGAGTTGCATGTGCTACTTTTAGCTTCAAAATAGGTCACTGATACAAACTGCTGTACATGTGTTGGGCTAAAAACAGCGTTTTTTAGCCTGCAGTAGAAACAGAGGACAGAGTCCTCTGAGTTGTCTTCAGTGTCGGTCATTCACAAAGAAAAATATTCTGGTGAGAATGAAGTTGTTAAAAACACACAAATAAACTGCTACACTCTCACATGAAGAAGTGTTTGTTCTATTTCAACGGATGGTGTATTCTCACACATCTCAATCTCCCTGTGAATCATTTTGATTTGCTACTTGCCACTCATTCATAAGAAATATGATTAATATGCTGTCATGTTTTCATTTTCTGGGTTACACAGCTGTTTCCCTTCCCTCCAGCATGAGAGATAATGTATTTAGAAACAGGAAACTTGTTGTTCACTTGAGACTTGCACCTCATGGAGAGACACTGACAATCTAGATTGGCACTGACAGGCAAAAATAAGGCTCTCCAATCCTCTCCTGTCCTCATCTCTCTTGTTTTCTCCTTCCCTCTCCTCATCCCTTCCCCTTTTTTGTAGTCAGGGTCGCTTAGCAACAGGTTTGTTGGATGAGTGAAGCCCAAATTGTTAGAATGGCCTGGGTCGGTTGTTCAGCCCAATGTGTTATCATCATGATGTGCCGATGGGAGGCCAGCAGCTATGTTTGGGGGTATGCGGTTCTACGTGTTCACCAGTTGACCCTGAGTTATTTCACCTCATGGCAACTGCAAACAGGGGTGTGTATGTTTGTGTACATGTGCATGTGTGAGCATCTCCAGTAAACACTTTTTCATTCAAATCAGTATGGATTGCTGAGGTGTGAGAGACTTGTCACTTTCCATAACTGTCAAAGTGTGTGTGTGTGTGTGTGTGAGTGTGTGTGCCTGCTCACAAGAATACATAGCAAACATAGCAAAAGCATAGGCCAACCTCCTGGGTCACCTTTATTTGTGTCTTTAAGAAAACACCCCGGGAGTTTTCATATCCCTGGTGGAATATATACACAGTTTCAAAACACCCATCTCTGTAGTTTAATAGCTGAGAGTGGGCAGATGCCGGCACAGTGGTGCTGACTTTGATGCTGCCGCAGCTTTTGCTGATCCCAACTGTGAGCTAGCCAGAACTTAAACATTTCCCTCAGACACCACACACTTTGAAAATTATGCTCCCTAAAAAGTTGGGTTGCTTTCCGAAGTATAAGTTGAAGAAAAGATATTTGATTTGCAAACTGCTTAAACATTATGTTCAATAGAAAAAAAAATTCAAAATCGACAAATTGGATGTTAGCATTGAGAATATGTCTTCAAGTGTTCACTTTTTTTATGTTGCATCCATTAAATGAATGATAGATGAATGCTCCCCTTTGGATTAGATGTCAAGGGGGGCTTATAAACATATTCCAATACCTTGAAGATTGCCATTAGAATGTACACTCGAATGAAGTGACAACACTAGATTTTCTCATAAATCAATTCACAGTAAGTGTTTTTTATAGTGTCAAATCCCACAAAAAAACAACAAAAAAGAAAACGTGGGGGTTTATCGGAATGTTGTCACCAGAGCATAAAAATGTCTGTTTCAGAGGATCTGACTGTATCTGACTGTAACTGTCTGTCACCATGCTGTTAAAACCTGGAAGGGATGCAGTCCGTTTTTTGGGTTCTCCCTCTGAAGCTGTATTTTTGGATGCCACAACTGAGGACATGTCCAGACCTGTCAGTGTGGGAGAGCCAGTCTTGCATTGTCTCCACTGGTTTTCTGCAGAGAATCATGTGCTCAGAACTCAAACTTCTCATTCAACACTCTGGAGGTCAATGTCTTTGGGATGCCGTAAGACAGAGCTGTGTCTGAAATTCTGTCTGCTTCCTTTAATTTGAGAACATCATGCTGATCAGAGCTGGCACAAGATGGGGATTCACTTCAGTGACTTTCTATTGTTGAGGGGTCTTTTTAGGACTCTTGATAGACGTTTCTGTATCATTCTTCTATCTTTTGCTCAGGGAACAGCAAGGCTGTGGCTGTATCGATGGCTATGACAATTCGATAAAAAACAACTAAATGCGGTGTGTTTGTGCTAGTGTTTAGTGGAAAAAAAACAACAAAAACATCTCAGCTGACATTCGCCTAAAAATAAATGTAAAAGCTATGGATAATCGCACGATTGATGTGCTGGTTGTTAAGCTGTTCTTTTTATTGTGGCTATTGATTACCATTTGAGAGTGTGCGTTATCGACTTTCACAATCCATCAATTGTTTTATTAATTTAAATGACCTTCAGCCTGATTATTCCGAGGTGAAAGTAATTTCATTATCGATCTGTAAAGCTGCCTCTGTTTCTCATTAACAGGAAGTGTTTAGGATGTGTTTGCGTTTGTATGTCCCAGGATGTGTGTTTGTATATGTGACAGTTATGTATTGTACAGGTAGTATTTCTGGCCAAAGATTAATTCAACATTTGTATTTCTTCTATGGTTTCTATTGAATGAAATCATCTTATTCTTTATGAATAATCCTTTTAGGTCCCTGGAAAGGAAGCTACAGAGACCCCTGCTGGCAAAGTCTCGCACACTCCCCAGCATCCCCCAGTCTCCAACAGTCTCAAGGGTTCACCACTCCGATCTCATAGGTGGGAGTCCTCCACGCATGAGGAACCCCCCCTCTGCCACCAGCCACTCAAAGGCCTGCACCCTGCCACCTGCAGGTAAACACCAAATGGAGGTCATGACTGATGGACTCCACCCTTTTTTAAGCTGAGAATAATGGGAGAAAATGTTTCCATCTGAGTGGTTCTTTGTTCCGTCAGGGTGAGAGGTGAAGCTGAGGATGTAAATATTTCACCTCTGGGTATCTTTATGCAGGCAAGACCGAGTCTCTTTCTCAAAAGTGTCAACAGAAAGCATCAGCGTTTGATTGGTGTCCTTCCGGCCTATCTTTGAATAGCATCCTCTGACCTTTAAGCCCTTAATGTGTCAACATCTTTAACTTGAAGTCAAATTGCAGTTCACACAGAAAGAATCTTCACTGGACGCACAAGCTCATAAAGTGCACAAGAGCTTAAACTAGATTCTTCCTTTATACGTCAAACATGACCCATTATTCCACCTTTTTTTCTCTATGGCTTTGATATTTGTCAGATATGAGCTTAGTGAACAGAACACCTACTTTTCACAGCATTAGTGTGTGCGAGACAAATATAGGTTGTCTTCTCTTTTGCCACTCTTTTCCATCTTCTGGCTCCACCTTTTGCTTGTGAATCAAATGGTGTTCTGTGATTGTGAGGGAAATCTGTCATAATCATCCTAAAATAGTCCCAAAATAGACAGAAGATACTTTCTACATATATCTATGTTAAAAAATCAAAGATCAAAATGTTATGGAAAACATTTACAAATCTGTATATTAATAAAATCTATTGACACAATTTCATAAGTGACCTATATACATAATGCATTTGTAATTTCTCTGTGGATGGTTGTACATCACTTTGATTTTACTAGGAGTGGCTCCAAAAAGTTTTCAAAGTGGGTCACACACCAGTCCCTCCTCCTGTCCAGACTATCACATAGAAATTGAGAAGTCAGGGCTGTACATATCTGTGCACATACATCCTTGAGTTTGTATTTACCGTCAGACATTCATTATGCAGTCAGCAGGGGTCTTTTCTTTCTTATTGTTCTAGTGCTGGAATAATGAAAAGATTCTGCTCAATCAGTCCCATTTCTGATGAAGTAGCGAGCCAACACAGCATGCATGTATCTCCATAGCAAACATGCCCTTTGTTTAAGATACCAAATTTAGTATTGCCACTGATTAACACTAAAACATAATTCAGGAGTCAATATTAAGAAATAAAAGTGTGAAAAAAAAGCATGATTTAAAAAAAAAACCTCACTGCCAGAGACGTTCTTCCCCCTTCCCTCTGGCTAAGTCTTTCCACCTTTCACTGTGTCATTGCACCTCATTTGAATGATGACAATGTTACTTCATTAATAAACCCACTTTGTTAGTGGCCCATCAGCCTGTGCCTTCAATTCCCCGATCCAGTGAATCATTTCTGTCACTATGTCTGATGGTTCTGGGCTGAATGTCTCTGCGTGGTTGATGTAAACCAAATGCTTCCATTTAATGCCCCTTTCCATCAAGACTGTCTGTGTCTGCACTGTTTTCCTTTGCCCTGGTGCTGCTCGGATGCAAATATAAAATTAGAGAATTCAGTCTCACGTGGCTCCTTGTTGCCTAGCAACTACTGTCATCTACCATGATGCTGCTTCACTCTGTCTGCTGCTCTTTATCCCTCCGGTAGTTGGAAGACAACTTTTTTCTTCTTGCTTTGATAAGCTACCTGCCCTTCTTGACTTACTTAAACCACATCTTGTCTCAGTGACAAATGCATATGCACGTTCATGCTGGGAGTAAGTAGTCTCCTGTCATTTCACTTCAGGGATCTTCCACTCAGCTTTGGCAGCCAGATGTGACTTAGCAGCTGCTCAGACTGTGAAACTAACACTTGCATGTTTCAAATCTTACATCATCTTTTACAAAACCTCCTGGTAGCAGA
This sequence comes from Menidia beryllina, assembly GCA_013363375.1. NCBI lineage: Eukaryota > Metazoa > Chordata > Actinopteri > Atheriniformes > Atherinopsidae > Menidia > Menidia beryllina. Next base: position 6,632,099 of record JABUIW010000056.1, read on the forward strand.
AAAAAACAGGGAAACCAGATAAGCGGACCTTCAAATATTGATAAATTCTGCTCTAACGGTTATAAATCTGTTTAAAAACTCACATGGCTTAAAAACTGGAAACTCCAAAGTTGCCATCTACTTGCGTCTTTATTTCTTAGTCCGCTCACATGTATTTATTTTTGCTTCAGGGACCGAGATGTGATTGCAACAAGCAAGTGCCTTAAAGTGAAGAGGTTGCAATGAAGTTGCTTTTATTTTGTGTTTTTGTTAATTGACAGCATGAACTAGAATGCAACCATGTCTAAAATATCTATTTACCAGCAGCCACCTCCTGCTTCTGAATCCTGACTTCACAATGGCCGTGTCAAATGACAAGGTCACCAAACACCAAACGTGTTTGCTGTGATTGAAGCTATATTTGGAGGTAATATCATAACAGATTTTTTTTTTAGCTTCTCTTTAGTTTGTTTTGAGGCTCTCAGTTTTTTTTTAATTTGTTATTATTCCAACGTGATAATTGGAACCAGATATTTTCCTTTCATTTATGGCATGTTCTGTTCTGAAATATGTAAAACATTCACTGTTCTGAGGACTGTGAAATATTATTGGTTTAAAAGGAGTTCAAGATGGCACATTTACATTCCACTGAGCTGTATTTGTTGCAATTAAATTAATTGCATGTTGAAATTTTTCAGAAAGGTTCATTTACTGGCAGCATGGCTAAAGCGTGAAATTATTATTTTCCATTTATGCATTTCTCCATCCCCATAATAATAAATATTTTAGATAATCATGTCCTTATCTTAGTATTCAATTGTGCAATATCTGCCCACGTATTTTTCCTTTTCTTTTTTTTATGGCATGTTGATAGACAGAGTGGATGCAGGTTGTCCAGAATACAGTTTATAAATTCCTGTCAGCTTAAAGGTAGGTCAAATTTGATGAGAGCTGTTAGTCAGGCATTGAACACTGACAAGAAATTTGACAAACGTCAAAAGAAGAGGAAGTCAAGCGCCGTAGCTGGGCTACATTCTGACAACCCACATCCATCTCCATTGTGTGACTGTGAGAGCTCAGAGCCAGAGAAAAATGTGGCCGCTGCTACAGATTTGTTCCCGCCTCTCTGTTTTACATGAGCCATAATTTCGGCCCAGCATACGTAATCTTAATCAATTTAGTAAGGAGGCAGGCTAAGAAAAATGTGGGGGTTGTAAAGTGGTTGTAAAATGATTCAGTTTCCACAGAATGGAAATTATATAGACAATGTTTTATTGGAGCAATCACTGGAGGACAGGTTCCTGTAATTGTTGAGTCCAATCTGCAGTGCTCTCGTATATCTTACTTGGTCTGTTTTTTTTTCCCTGATGTTTCTCCTTTGTTTGCCACAGGAGAGCTGTGGCGTTTGGAGGATGACATGGAGGGTGATGATGAGACCGAGCAGGGCACAGTGACCCGACCGCGCTCCCAGTCGCCCTTCTCCCACTTCCGGGTACGATCCGCTTACCTCCGCAAGAGCATGTCAGCAGATGACCACCTGGACATGGGCTCAGACTACCGGACCGCAGCTGAGGGCAAGCCAGCACGGGGCAAGGGAAAGCTGAAGAGAAAGTTTGTAAGTTTAATCAGCAACATTGAGTATTTTGGTCTTAAAACACTCTTTTCTGTGGAGTGTGCCAGGTTAAATCCAGTGTCATACCTGAGTTCCGACACAGCTAGCCTGCTTTTGCTGTTATCTTTTTCTCACTCAGAGAACAAGGTTTGCACCATCAAGACAGTTTGGCGTAATCACTTTCAGCTAATCACAAACTTTATATGTGCTGCTTGCGCTTCTCAAACTTTGATTCTTTGGCATTACCAAGTAAGCAAAACTTTATATGAGGGAGGAGGTATCACAAGACATTTAGGCAGCAACTGTCAAAATATCCCACATGATAGTGTTAATTCACATTAGCCATTTATTAATGTTGCAGATCATGTTTTCTAAGAAGACAGTTTAACAAATGAAGTATTAGAGTGTTAGTGCTTAGATTTGTTTATTTCCACAAACAATAATAATGATTATATACTGTATTATATTAATTACAAAAGTGCCAGGAGTTAAGACCAGCTAAGAGTTACAGAAGTAGCTTTTTAATTCTTCATGAAACCTCTGTGTACATGTCTGCTTGAGAGCTCGACTAACAGCATTAAATTAAAATAACTGGACTTTAACAAATGCAGAGTATAGTAACACCTGACATATGCTGTGTGGTTTCTAGATTATGGAGGTTATGGGCCTCTTTATCTAATCCTCTTATCTAATGGAAAGGTATAACTGTCTAACTTCCCAATTAAATATTCTCTGTGAGGGTTTGATGCTTTGCATCTTGTGGGTACAACAGTGCAACACATCAGCAGAAGGCAGCAGGATTGATGAATCGGCATTAAAGATTGAAGACCCATATATTGTCCCCTGTTCATTGGATCAGGTAACAGGAGACTTCATTACCAGCCCCAAGTTTGTAATTGATTCTCCAATGTCAGAGGTGCAACAAGACACCAACAGAGTTAGGGGACTGTCTGGTGGGAGAATTCGTCTTTTAGCCTTGTGGATCTTCTGTAGTGTGTTATTGGGCTTGGAAGGATCCTTAGTAAAATGTGGGCGGAAAGAAGATGGCATATTGATGGCTACATCTTAAGCAGAATTCATATGTCAAGGGTGCGAGGGTGTTTATCTTATCCCATGTTCTTTAGCATGGGATGGCAGTTTAACCTCACCGCCTACAATTGGGGTACTTTGTGAGTATGATCAGAGACAAGGGTAGACGTCCAGATGCATCAGTGAAGGAAAAAGAAAGGAGAGGAGTTCATTTTCAACACTTGTTCTTCATACTTTGTCCTGATATCCGGATTTGAAATGGGAACAGCATTGGATCTGATGACCTGCCGCGTCTGTTTCGGGGTGAGAGCTCATCCATTCTTGTCTTGTAATAGTGCACGGCATTAGAGGCTTTATCAAAGATACCTCATTAATGCATAACTTACACTTTAATATCATGATGCAGCAGCTAATTCAATGGTTTACTGTCTCGCACAGAATAATGTGTGAGGTGAACGCTTTTATTTATATAGCCTTTTTTATGCAGCTCCATGGGGACTGCACTTCTGCCGTCCGGATGGAAAACAAACAGAAATGAAAGCGTATTAACAGATAATCAGAGAGACAGGTTATACAAGCCAACACAACATCCTATTTATTTTTTTCAGTCTACCCAAAGGAAAATGTCTTCTTATTTACAACATGGGACATAGTCAAAGGAATATATCCTTGTGCACAATGAGGCTGTTTTCTTCTACATAATTTATTCACGCTGCCTGTCTTCAGTGGGTTTCTTCAGTTAGCTATTTTCTTTTGCTTTTATTTGGATGACAAGCAGCTGAGCTGGTACTTTTGTTCTGGATGGAAGAAGGGTTGGTTTGCTTGTTACGCAGACCTGCGCTTTCTAGAAAGATGCAAACAAAGGAAGTTTAGAAAGTTAGATTCTCGACAAAGTCAAGAGATGAGACGTAATTTTTCATGCTATTTTACTTCCTGCTGTCTGCAACATCATTTAGAATATTCCATGTCAGAATGTACGCAAAATGAGGGTGTGAAAAAGCACCAGAAGAAGAAAAGCCCTAGGAATTTGGATGAGGTCCCTTCAGGAGATTTCTGTGGAAAATGGACCACAAAATGGGGAACTAGGACTTGATGGACTTTGAAGATAATAAAAGGAAATTGAACATCATAAAATCATACCAGCGGTATTAGAAGAACATGAAAATTTCTAATTTGATTTACATGAAACCCAGTTTAGATCCCAAACTTTAGAGTTGGTAGATTTAAACACGACACTCATTTAGATCTCACACCCATAATGAAGATGGTCACTTTGATTTATGGCCAGATCGAATCCAATTGAATTCTTCTCATCCAATATTCTCTGCTGATTACCTGTCGATTAATCCATTTTCTAATTTGCCTCACCAGCAATATATCAGGGACTTGAAAACAAATTGTATGTTGAAAAACGACAATCTGCTAAATGCGTGGTGGTTCTGTGGCGGCAGACCACATTTAAGGTGTCGTCAGTCCAGTTGTTTTAGTTTAACATCTTATCTTACTCAACTTTAAATCCAAAATTTTTGCAAAATGTTCAAAGCAACGTTACATCTGAGGGCGTGCGTGACTGTGTTGTGAAACTGTAAACGCTGGTCTCTGAAGAACAGTGATTTGTTGTGTGATTGCGCCAGTTGCATCTAATTCATCATAGAGCCCAAGAGTATTTGGTTGACATCTCGACGTCATCATCATTCACCTTGAAGCATCTTGAGGACGAATGGTCCTTAAAGCAATTTTGTTCTCTCTCACTGTATTTTATAGACGGCATGAAATGCATCCCTGGGATGTAAGGTTGGTCATATATCTCAGAAAACCTTTTCCCAGGCATTAATAATAACAGATTTTGTGATCTTACTGACCATATTTGAATGCCTTGACATTTTTCAAATCAGACGTAAATATGTACATTCCTGTGCCTGTTTTATTTATGCTAACTGTGTTTGGATGGGAAAATATACTTTAAGCTTACCAGCGACAAGCTGAGAGTCTGAGTAACCGCATAATCGAAGTACAGACCATGTCATTTCTGTTGATTGGAAGGCTGTAACTACATAATATGATGTCCTCGCTCATTTGCGGCGGTTCGGTCTGACACATCCTCTTATGACTCACAAAGTTTCTCTATTAAATGAAACAAGAGGAGTCAATTTACTCACAGCACAACAAATGCAAATAATTATTTGTCACAATTTCCCAATTCCTTGAAAAGCCGCAGGACACGCCACAAGACACATTTCAGACAAATGATTTAGAGGGATTTATACTAACACACAGGCAGATCTCCTTTTACATTACAGGCAGGAAACTCAGCGGTGAATAGATTGTTCTATAAGCCAAATTATATTCAGCATGCTACTCTGGCCAAAATGGCTCTGGGTTGTCTGGATTGGCTTCGAAAACATGCCACTGCTCTCTGTGGTCAAACTCTGTCTGTGTTCGGAATCATTTATTCTGGGGAAAAAGAAGCCAAGAAACATGCTGGCGCATAATCAGTCATAAAGACATACTGAAAGCACATGAAAATAACCCGACAAAATCTTAACACAGAGATGTCAGATTGTGAAAAAGACATCGGCCAGCTTAAAATGATGAGTTGGCATGTGATTCATAGCGTTCAGCTCTGGTGTTGGTCTTCCTACCTGATCCGCTTATAAATGAGCCTGCTTGTGTCTCTACAAGAAAACACTCACCTGAAATGGGGACTCCGGGGATTTATTTAACAAACTTAGCCACCCAGACCATGTAAAAAAAATCCAATATTCTAAAAATTCAAAAGGGTGATCCCTAATTTTGTAAACTGTCTAACTAAGCAGTTAAAAAGCAGGAAGATAAGCACCTTTACAGTTTGAAAATAGCCCTGTGCTCAAATTATGTAATCTGACAAAAGTTAAGCTGTCTCTTGCAATCAGTTTTGTTCTTACAGACCAAATCTCTTTTTTGCACGCAATATTTTTTTCCCACTTGTTTTCTTTACTAAATCCCCATCTGACGTGTCCTCAGATGGTTCACAAAGCTCATCCATGCCAAAGCTGATCACACACAATGACTGTTCTGCTTAAATGCAACAGTTCAAGTAGTGAGGACAGCCAGTTACTTGACCAGCCTGAAGTGAAGGAAACTAATGTGATTTTTATTGAGTCAAGTATAAAACATTGAGTCAGAGTTAAAGCTACAGTTATTTTGATCAATATTAAGAGCAGAAAGTCACACAGATATAATCCTTACTAACACAAAACAGACCTTGAAAAACACAAGATTCTCATTTTCTGGTTGTTCACAGAATGAGAATCCATTATTTATTGTACTACTATTTTCCACAGCCTCTTACAAAATTGGTCTCCGTGTCTGTGACTGCCAGGGGTATGACTCTCTTTACCACCCACCCATTCCTATTACTTTTCCACTTCTAAGATCACGGATAGATAACATATATGGTAGTTAATGTTAACAATCTTGTCAATGGAGAGCAGATATGTGCGCTGTTCTATGGGGGCATCAGTTGTCCTGGTGTCATACTGGCCAATAAGGTGAGTTCAAAGTGGCTGAGAGGCTAACAAACTTAAAAAAGTGTGTTTGATTTTTTTTAATGTACTGTGAGAATGAGGGTCTGTTCCTGTGTTTTTTAGCTGTTGTCCATCTGTGTCCCACAACACAGAGTACATTCATCTCTTTAATCTCTATTTTGTCAGTCAAGTTAGATAACGTAAGAACAGCATAAGCAACAGATTTGAATGGTAAATTATGTATACTTCTTTTTCTTTTACATATTCTGTGATGTACCACTCGTGTTGCTGATAATTAAATCATCATTATTCAGCCCAAGTCGTCTTTGTTCTGCTATTGTGTGACATCCATTGTCATATTACAGATACAAAAAAAATGAAAAAGGGAATTGGGCAGCACAGTAGAGTGGTGGTTAGCACTGTCGCTATATAGGAAGAGGGTTCCCGGCTCAATCCCTGGGGAGGGGGTGGTTGGTGAATTGGAGTGAATGTAAGTGTGTGTGGTTGTTTGGCACTGAGATGGACAGGCGACCTGTCCAGGGTGTACCCCGTTGAAGGACTACATGTAACATTTCGTCAATGTGATGACGAAACGACCCAGTATTTCAGATTATGCTGTTTGCGTTACCATTTCTCTGGGATACTTTTGAAAAAAATCAAATGAATGTAATTGAAACCCGCAAGTGAACATTCTGTTATCATGGATTCTAAGCGGTTATTCATGGGTTCACCTCAGCATATTACTTTCTGCTGGTCTCGCTGTGCCGGGTCTCGTTGAGTATTTTAGTACAATATAAAGCTATTACAAATGACAATTACACAGTTGGACTCACTGTCTGTTAGACGAGGGGTTAGCAGAGCTCAGTATTTCTCCTGGCTGAATAGTTTTCAGTTGCCTCAATCAAAATAGGACAGAAGCGTGCAGTCTCGAGGCCTTTGCAGTATTAGCACTGTAATTACTGGGGTAATTAGTCTGATGTTTGGCCCACATGGAATCAGAGGTAGGATGATAGTAATGTCTCCTACTTGTTTTCCTTCCTGCGTTCTTAACAGGCAGAGAGAATAAGATCAGCCCAGTTTTTTTCTACCATTCTCTTTTTTCTTTTGCTATATTTTATCTCTCAAGGGTCACCTTGCCATTCACGAAAAACTGTAAAAATGGAACAATACTCAAAATCAAATAGTTTTGCAGAGTATTTATGTAGCAGTGCAGACTTGACTCAGAACTTGTTTGATCACAACTTCAGTTCTAAAAATATTCTATTTTAAAGCTTTTAACTTGTAGTCTAGTTAGATTGAGATGTAGATGTCCACACAACAGAACAATGATAAAGCTCACTCACTGACTAAGGAGTCCAGCATACAATTTGGGTGATGGTTATGTGTACTTCTTTTTTATTCTTCTACTGGCCACATGGTGGCAGCATCATGCCATACTACATAAGTCACATTGTCAAATTCCTCACCGTCTCTCAGTGGTGTTCTTGTGTGTGACTGATTTGGTACCTGGGTGGTGCTTGAGGTTTCTCTCCAGTGACTCATTCATCCTGTGATGACTAACACAAAGACGCTGCGGCGATCGGTCAAAACTGCCCGTAGAACCAGCATTAGGCCATCGATAACTTAATAGTTCCCCTGATCTGTTCAGTCTTTTATGGGAAATGAGAGAAATTCAGCTCTCAGCTGCTTTGTAAATGCCATGTAAACATTGTTCAGCATTCCTGTGTTGATCAGAAGTTTGACAATCAGGTCTAGGAGCTAAAACCCATACAGAGTTAAAATAAGCTTCTGTCTAAGGCCACCTCCATCTTTTCTGTCAGTCTCCCATGTAATATAGATTTAAAGACGAATGAGTAATGCTGTGAAAGTGATTAATGAGCATAAATAAACAACTGCAACCGTAGTAAAACGGGATTTTGTGGAGTGTCTCTTGATGTAAACTGATTTCAACACATAATTTTTCATTGACTGCATCATTGGCTTCAGTTAATTCAAGACTTCAAAGACAGTGCTGAAAGCATGTTACAGTTCAGACTCCAACTCAGGTTCAGCAAATCCAAACTGTAGATCTTAGCAAGGGACAGTTATGGCAAGTTTGGTTTGGGTGATATTTTTTTATTTTCTTTTTTTAAGCACCAACACTTATCCACTCACTGCCAGGCTCATGATTAATCGCTGTTTTCTACCATGCCAGATTTTTATATTGCAGACTGTGTTCTCCATGATCTTTCCAACTGTGTTTCTGAATAATAGTATTGATAGCAGTTTGCCAAACGATGAGATTCACAATCTGCCCATTTTACATAAGAATAGGCAGAACAAAATGCCGGTTATTTCGGTGTGCTTGTTCAGAACTATGTTTGACACACACGCACGCATACGCACTCGCCAAAAAACAGACCAAGAATGGCAGCGGAATGTTTTCTGTGGCCACTTTGGTTGCTGGTGGTTACTAGTGAAACGGTGTTCATTAACTATGCAGATTGAGAATCTCTATTCTTCTGATCATCCTTCTCTTGTAGCTCTCTATCAGTCTTTTGTCCCTTTTCGCAGAGACCGGGGTGAATTTTATTGATTTTATCGCATGTTCTGGCAGTGTTGTGGGATCACCAATTCATTCATGATTGCTGCTTTCTAAAAAGAAATCAAACTTTTTAACCATATGACGTATTTGGGTCAGTACAGTTACTGGTAAAACTTGATAACTTAGGATTTTCTGGAACTATTTTATCTGGTTTCACCTTCTTTTCCGAATGAGGAGGCTTGAGCAGCTAGTTTTTGGCAGAGCCAGGCGCATGCCGTGACTGGATGCTCTCGGATCACTGGAGTCTACCTTCATCCCGATCCTCTGCTGTAGTTATGTAGACTGTAGTAAATAAGTAACTAAATCTGACCCTCTGGTTATTGTCAGGGGAGAAAGACATGAATCAAAGGATGCAGACACTCTTAGAAACTGGCCTTAATTTCAGAGCACATTTCAAATTTTTCATACTGGGTTTCAGTTGGCCAAAGGTGGAGATTTTTCCCTTAGAATCCTCATCAACCTTCCCTAAATTGGGAGAAGAGCTATCATCATATTACCGCATTTCATACTATATGTTCTGTGGAGGCTTATTCCACTCCATTAGGACCAAAGACAGCATATGGTTATTGGAGCACTGTGACGGCAAATGGAAAGTGCCCTGTGCAATACTTAGTAAAAACCCACTAATTCAGACAGGCATTTTAATATTTTCAAGAAGTCTGAGCAGTAGTTTGCCATTGCACTTACAGGATGATAAAATGTATGCCAAGAGATCATGCTAGCTTTTAACCGAGTGAGTTGTTTGTTGTTTTTAAAGGACACGCGTTGTGCTTCACTCTTGACCTCGTTTTTTTCCGTCCAGAGTTAAAGGAGAAATTTCATCGTTTGTGTCCAGTGTGTAATCTAGCGAGCTATATGGAACGCGCTGCATCTGAGCAGTTGTTCATCTGTTATGGTGATGGGGCTCTTGGCAAGCCCTTTTCTAAACAGAGGCCCACACACTGGCTGTGTGAAGGCATTTCACATGCCTATGAGCTTGCAGATGTAGACCCCCTGGAGCCATCTGAGCACACTCCACCCAGCTTTGGAGGCTCTTTTTGGTAAAGCGTCAGTAGAGGATACCTGTTAGAGGTAGATGGGTCTTTGCTTTTTGTTTGATATGTTGCCACGCTGAATATTTCCATACCACTCTCTCAGCTCACACCCTTTTGATAGATTTGATAGATTTTTGTTGGCTCCCTTTTTGGTTGTTGAGGGGAGGAAACAGTATTGTGATTCTTCCTAAATTCACACTATACATGATATTTCCAGCATGCAGGCCTCAGTCCAAGGTGTTTAAACCAGTCAAACTGGAGAGATTAGAGAATCCTTTGAGGCTCCTTACAGAGTAATGTTATCACTTCTTTAGATACATCTTAAAAGGATACATCACTAGGATGCATCTTCAGTTTTTGCAATGCCACTTTGGACACGCCAGTTCTTTATTTTTCTATTTTACAGCAAATGACTATCCAGGTATTCTCATGTTTATGTCTGTTTTCTTTTTTTTCTAAAAGTTGCTTGTTTCTTGGCCCATATTTGCTAGCATTTTGTTGACATCCTCCTTTTTCCACCCCAGGGTTTGCTCTTTACCCACAGTTTTCATTTCTACAAAGAAGAAAAATGCCTTTCACCTTAACTGTCTCTCCCCATTTCGCCCTACATCATGAGTTTCACCTGTGCCCTACTCTCATTATTTGGACCGCAGGACAGCTCTTTACTTCATTTCTATTTGTCCTTCAGACGTACTTGTACGTCCCCCTCTTACCCACTAATCAAAGATTATTAAGACTGCCCTCAAGTGGCTCTGATTTAGGACCATAGCTGATGTTTTGAGTGGTTCTCAGGATGTAGGGCCCAAAAAGTAAGTAGGCTGAAAGCATTTCTTTTGCGAGCAGCAGGTCTCCTGCCTCCTCTCCACCCTTTATCCGGGCCCCCCTTCATCCATCCAGGCCTCCCTAGCTCCCTTCATCCCTCCTTTCCTCCCATCTTTGCCGTCCAGACTCTCTGTCTGCGCTGACATCGCGTTTAATAAGGGGGAGTGGGGTGCACTGTTTATTTGTGTGGTGCGAGGTTAAAAACTTCCCCCTTAATTGACATTCCGGTAACACTTTCCAATAATGGGGCGAGCAATTTCCTTGAAATTGATGTGTGTCCACCGCAAAGAAAAACACTGCTTCTAGCTTTCACTCACCCATGGATGACCTACACTTACGCTGTGTCTTTGTCTGTGTGTGTGTGTGTCTGCTTCTGTCAGCGTGAGAAATTGCATGAATGGCCTTTGACTAGTAATATAGCAATGTGTGTGTTTTTACAAGAAGACAGTCACACATCATACCCATATTTCCGCCGATAAAAAAACGTGTTGGAGCGTACATCAATAAGAGGGAGAAGAGATTATATTTGGCCTGTGAGCTTTATGCGTACGATACATGCAGGTATTTGTGTACTCATGCCTGGATTGCACATACGCCTGTGTTTGTTCTCAGAACTCTTCTTAGGTTATTTGTCTCTTGAGTAGAGCTTATTTCTGTTTCCATGGATATAAATTTAAGTTATCGCACAAACCAATGAATGCTAGCTGGTCCATGTTGAAACGCACAAATAAACACTCAGACAAAAGCCTTTTTTTTCTCTGCTTCATTTGTGTCTCTGATAAAGAATGCAAACACAAACACCTCCCTCCGCCACACACAGCACCCTGGGCCGAAGCGGTGGCCAGTGGGCAGAACTTGCGGTGTGATTATGGTTAGATGTAAATGCAAAATCTTTTGGGGGGAAGACATTGTGTGTCAATAAGAAAATGGCAGAGTGTGATAGATGTCTTAGTATGATAGTGCCTGTGTGTGTGTGGCTGCAGGCAGACGCTGGCTGGTTCCTGGCCTTGTCATTCTGTCTCCCATACGGCGTCTGATGTGGTTTGAGGCTGCGGCTTTCACTGTGGAGGGGGCATAGCCACCGCACACACTCACACTGTTCTCACATGTCTGTGGAAACACACATTGCGCAGTGGTATGCAGTCACATTCTCAGAAATGCAGACACACATACTGAGCAAACGCAACCATGCACACACACACACACACACACACACATGCATACCGCTCAACCCTTGAACGCTGTAACAACAGAACGACGGCTTGCCAAAGTGTCTGAATGGACGCCGAAGCTGACTTGTAGATTAACAGACACACAGCGCTAGACGCCATCCGTGGTGCTGGTGGGCTCCCACAATAAGCAGTTAGTTAAATAATATCTAAGACAGATGTTGGCTGCTCTCCCATTGTACTGTGTGTGTGTGTTTATCATGTGTCTATGATTGAGAATGAGAAGCGGAACCCTGATATGCAGTTCCTTGGGAGCACATGTCTCCTTGGAAATTATTACGCGCGTGGACTGTCAGTCATTTGTTAAAATGTATGGAAAATATAACTGTCTCAAACTGAAATGGTTTGAAAAGCATTTGGAATCATTTGAAAAAAATATGTAATCCCTATCTATCCATTTTCTACTCCGCTTCATCCAGCTCAGAGTTGGAGGTGGAGTGAAGGCCATGCCAGATCCCAGTTGGCAAAAAGAGGGGCACATACTGGATCGGTTGCTAGCCCATTGTAGGGCCTACACAGAGACAAAAAAACATATTCACTCACTCCTTGGGTCAGTTTAACATCAGCAATTAACCAAACATGCATGATTTTTGATGAGAGGGAGATGGAGTGCCTGAAGAGAAACACGCCAACTCAACACATAGAGGCCCCTGCTGGATTTTGGACATACGCTACCCAAACCCAACCATATTTTTATTTATTCAATAATGTTGAGCTAGAGGTCGTGGTCTCTTTCTTTAATTTATGATTTATAATTTGAGAATACATTTGTTTGGATTGATGAAAAAACTTTCATGGTCAGCCAAGAAAAGACGGGAGATTTGTCTTTGAAATTTTTGGCACAACCTTTTTCTGAATCTGTAAAATGGCTTTCTTTTTGTTCTGAATGAATCTTAAATCTCTTTATAAGATAAAGGAAAGGGAATCCATGCCCAATAGGATGTGATCTTGGTTCAGAAAGTCTGCATGAGCAGATCTACATAACATCCACATAGAGTGGATGTTTGGCTACTCATTTCAGAGTCTTATTTAGAACATAACTGAAGGGGAGAAGTCAAAATGTCTATTATTTCTTTGCTTTTCTACATCTGTCTTTGTTTACTTCACTCAATGCAGAATTCCCCAAGTGTTTATATTTATCAATTCTGCGGAAAATGCAAAGATATTTGTATGAATTGTCCAAGAAATTCAGTTTTAAAGAACATAGAGTGATTTAGAAGCTGCAGGGAAGTGCTGCCTTTTGTTTTTGCAGCCTCTCCGCACATTGTATTAGTATTGGCAAAAAAGCCGCTCCGTTCCATTTCCATTACAATGATCCCAAAAATCCAAACCAATCAAAACTCACGTAATGGAGGTCTATTTGTCTGCCAGCTATTTTTAAGAAAATAGGCCTCAATATCCAGAGCTTTACTTGTATCACTCTAACAAACTAATGTGTGTCTGGTCCTCCTCTGTTTGTGTGTGTGAGGGATTTATTTTATTTCTTTTTTCACTTTGTTGAAAATGTTGTAGTTAGTATTCAAACAAACTTAATGGTTAAATGAGATGTATGGTCGTCTGTTCAAAGAGCCCATGTTGACTTATCAGTCCTGGTCATCCTACCATCATTCATCCCGGGAAGAGTTCATCTTGCAGGTTGACAAGGCATCAGACTCACTCTTACAGCATGCAGACACACAGGCTCTTAAACAGAGACATACACTATATCCAGGCACACATGCTGTTGAAAAAACCTAAGTCTCTCGTGTGCTTGTATCCACAAACCAGAGAAGTTCTCTCTTTCTCTCACCCCGTCTCGCATACACAAAATCACTCTCAGGCTCTCTCTCACACACACACATATTCACATTGACAAGGAACCTCACAGACACCGTGTTACTGACCCCTCCTGGTTACATTGTGAATTGGATATTGGAACAACACCCATTCAGTACATTTGCACTGAATGAAAAACATAATTAATGAGATGCAGCTGTTTTAAATTTTCCAATTTTCCATAATTATGCAGGAGGCTTGACTCGCTTTCATTAAACATTAACAGTAGAGTTAATTTACAGATCAGTAATCAATACACATTTTAAAAGCCTTTTGTTTTGCATCATCACTGTGGTTTTTCTGCTTTTCGCTGATGTCTTTTTTTCCTTGAAGCAAAGTCTGTGTAAGGAAATCCCCGGAGGGCAGAAATACATAAACAACCAACAAGCATATCACTGTCAAAGTTGCTCTGATGGTGTGTTTACCCCTGTGTCACGACTTGGCTGGGGACACAGTTTGCAGTGGCAGCACCCTTCTCTCCAGCCATCATTTTTATTTCTGAAGGGAATCCAGATTATCAACAACAGCCCGTGCCACTCCCAGGGTTGTGTGTATCTCTTAGATGGCTCTGGAGGGCCCCTGGTGTCTCTTATTTTCTACAACTCTGTCTCTTTAAGGTGGTGTTTGTTTATGCCGAGGCTCAGCTCAGTGAGACCTGTGCAGGCTCAGTGCTGGGCTCCTTTCATAGGGGCTCCATTTTGTTCTTAATAAAATGGCACTCAGTGGCCGAGGGACTGGCAGGCACCCAGCTCCCTGGGAAACCAAAGAATGCCGGCCTTCATTTAGCGACAAACAGCTACTGCCTGAGGAGGCTAGTTCTCCACTCTGCTTCTCAATACTAACTGCTGCTGCTGAGGCCTGTGCATGTGTGTGTGTGTGTGTGTGTGTCTGTGTGTGTGTGTGTGTGTGTGTGTGTGTGTGTGTGTGTGTGTGTGT
>JABUIW010000056.1:6648412-6737050 GCA_013363375.1 Menidia beryllina
CACACACACACACACACACACACACACACACACACACACACACACACTCATGTGAATAGAAGCACACACAGTCAGTCTTTCAGCTTTCCACTCCCTGTTCCCCAGTCTGTTTTCATTCCTCAAACCAACTGACTGATTGACAGTGAAACCCCTCTTCTCACTCTTTGTATTTTTTTAATTGACAGTGCTCCATCACCATGAAATAATCACTTGCTGTTGGCCCCCTACACCGTCTTGTAGGGCGCAGTGAGCTGTCACAGCGGTGACTGAGCAGCAGTTCTAGCTCCCGGGGCTTGCTATGTAGACTGTTATGTTGGGAGGTAAAGCAAAGAGGAGTGAGTTTCAGCACACAGACGCTAGCCTTTTCCATGGGGCCAATTAGTGGGGAAATTTCCCAGCACATTGCTCTACCCCTGTCTGTGTCTGCGGCTGTGCTTTGGTTTGATCCCATGAAATTAGGCTTAAACAATGTGGCTGAGCCATTCGCTGTATCTCGATTTGCTATCTGTCAACTCTTTATATCCCCCAATTTTTTTCTCATTTCCACACATTTCTCTACATGCTTTTCTGTTTTTACCTCCATGCCTTTCTTCCCTTTTCTGCTCCGTTTACCCTTTCTCTCCTTTCCCTTTTACCAATACTTTATGGATACAGTATAAAAAAGTAAATTTTTTTCTAAGACTCAAGATAAAAGCTGTGAGGTAAAGCACATTTTTTAAGTGTTTCGGTTTTCAGAAGGATTTTAATGAAACCACCTTTTATGTTAGATATTTAATTGTCTATGTCCTTTCTTTACTGAAATTACTTTTGATAAGGCCAGACCCTTTATTGCATATGCCTTTTTTTGTCCTAAAATCAAATAATTTTATAGAAAACATTTGTTTTTCTATGATCAACGATTTTCTCTCTTTGTTTTTTTTTCTTTCCATCTTTTTGCTGAAAATCCTCTGCAGAGTTGCTAGGCAATAGCTCATTCTTTCTGGAGACATCACGTGGGTCATGGGGCAGGTGGATTAATGCAGTAAACAACCGAAGATGACAGAGAGGAGGAGTTGTGCAAGAGAGGACAGAGATATGGGAGGAGGGAGCACATCGATGGGGGGGATATCGAGAGGAATGAGAGAAGATGAGAGAGGGTTTTAATGAAAATAGGGGTAGGGAGACTTAGGTCAATGGTAGGGAGTGTGGTCAATGAGGATGATTATGTGAGACCCAATTTTTTGGGGGAAAAAAAAGACTCCCTTACGTCTTGCATAAGGGGGTACTTAGTCAGGATATCTCGGTGTCACTTTGTAAAGCACAGAAGTTGAAGTTTAGATTAAATCATATTTCCTTCTTAATACCCAACAACAAATAACAAACGATGGCTTCTTATAGAACATATTGCAGAAAAATGGTGAAACAAAAGGAAAACTAAAATCAAAAGTGCAAAAGATAGTGAGATGTGTTTAATATCTCCTAAGATCATGGGGTTTGTTTGGGGATGTCACACTCTAAAATGATCCTTTATTTTCCATTATAGCTACAAGCTTTTCAACTTATTTGCCAGTCATCTCTCATTCCCCAAGAAAAAAAAAGGAGAAAAAGTTGTAACTTCCTCCTCCTTGGCCTCCATTTTGGTCCTACTCTCCATTCTAGTCTGACACAATTTGATAAGATATTACTAAAAAGTCTTTGACCAACTTTGAATAACAGAGAAACACCACCGCAGTTCTTCTTGTTATTCCTTCTATAAGTTACACCTCCATTAATGTGGATCATTTTAGGTACACTGAGTGATACACTTGACCCCACTTCACCCCTCTCCTCCTCAGTTTCTGCCTCTTTTAAGATCTGTAGTGTGCAGCAACCCTTGGATTAAGTTATTACAGTATGAAAGAGCATACAGTAAATAGCCTGAAGGCTGACAGCTAACACTTAACAGAGATACAACAAAAACATGTTTGAAATTCTGAATAGATAACCAGATACACAGCGTGTGCATGATTAGAAAAAGTTCCAGCGAGGTTCTGATACAGACGATGAAACCTGATATTCTTGGTAGATGCAACATTACCCTGACAAAATGAACAACGCAAGGAACTTCGCATTTTCTGTCATAACAATTAAGCCCAAAATGATTACTGCTGTTTTGTTGATTTGAAATTGACTTTAGACAACCAAATATTTGCACACAAACAGCAGAGTGCAACAAGGAAATCAAAGGCACCCTCTGCTGCCTCTAATCAGTCAGATGTGGAGCGATTAATTCTTGTTTGAATTTGAATCCAACAACCTGAGGCAGCTCATTTAGTTTAACTCATTTAGCAAATTAAATCAAGGGAAGATCCTCTAACCGTAATTCATTTTGTGGTCTCTGAAATGGAGATTTGTTGATATGTCTCCTGATATTGGCACAATATCCACAAAAAGGAAAGAAAAATCTCAATTTGCTTAAAAACAAAAGGTTTCCTCTTTCAGCTGCATGTTAAGATGTTTGAAAAACCCTGGACCAGATGATGGATTGGCTGGTAAACCTTTTCAACCCCTGAAGTCTTTGTGTGGTGTTGAATTAGTTTGGTTTATTGCTGATTTCAGCAGGGATTCTAGGCCTTTAAAGTTGTGCTAATGATTTAACACACACATATACTGTATTCTGCACACTTGCACGCACATATACCCACATTTTAACCATGCACCTACACGTGTCCTCATTATATTTTCTTTGCACAAGCTACCAAGTGCGATGCATTTCCCCTTCAAAGGGGTTCCTACATACACGCATTACATGAAACCCTCACACGCTCTCACCCTGCCTTCGCTTTTTCCTTTATCTTTTTTTCCCCTTTTTTTACCGAGGGCTTTTATAGAAGATCAGAGTAACAGCAGATACCTGCTTCCATTAGGGCTTTCCAGTCACTCAACAGCAGTATAGTGATACAATGGGGGGGGCAGGCAAAGGGACACGCTTGTCACTCAGTGGCAGCCAAAGGGAGCACTGCTTCCATCCTGACAGATATCTTTCCTCTAATGCCTCCCAAGAGAAGCCTACCTGTCCCTTTGGTGACACAGGACGAGAGAGCCACAGGGCTGTGGGATCTCCTGACTTACGGTCGGGTGAAACATGAAATCACGATGCTCGTATACTCTGGAAGTGTACCCCACCCGTTTTTGTGTAGGTTGCTCTTGCGTGCAAGGCCTTTGAGGGTCGGTGGCTTACAGTGGGATCAGTCTCAGTTTGTTCCTTGAGAAATATTCATGGTTAGTTGATTTTTCCAACACAAAATACCTTAACACTAAATAATCTGGTTGTGATGATTGGATGAAAGGGGATGAGATTTCAGTGTTTTTCCTGGAATGAAAAAGAAGGCACATTGCGCAAGAGTTTCTTTGATGATGTTTAGATTTTACAATTGAAAATATTATTGTATGTACCCGAGATTCAGCATAAGAGGGTTAAGAAGTCAGGATGTTTGATTATTTACCCTTCCGCCTGTAGATGAAATGTTATAGCTACTGTTGCCTCTTGAGGTTTTTATTACAGTAATGCAAGTTTTTTTTTTTTTTATTATTTAAAACCTTTTAAAACGTCTTTGTTGTATTTCCCCACCCCTTGGGTGATTGCATTAAAGAAGAATAGGAAGATTCTTCAGGAAGGGAATTTTAGAAATGTATCGCATGGCTTGCTGCCACCAATCAAAACACACCCTCTGATATTTCTAGGTGCAGTTTAATGACAATACAACAGGATGCCACAGCAGTCTGAGCAAATAGAATGGAAGAAGACTCTTTTGCCCCTTTGCTCTAATTTGCTGGCTGACTGCAGAAAGACAACACTGTCGCTTTAATGTGGGGAGGGTTAGAGGTCACTGTATTGCATTTGTAAGGTCACTGGTTGAGGTCACGCTCAGCTCAGGGCCTTCCTGCTGAAGACAGCTGGGTCATGCCACCTACATAGAGTCCAATTATCCCTGCCAACTAATAACTCTTCAGCTCATTTCATAGCACAGTGTAGCCCAGCATACGCACGCACAATTGCATCCACACATACACACACACACACACACACACACACACACACATAAAAGGTGTCCTGGTATAGAATGAATTTTTTCCATACTTGGATTTCCTTGAGCTTACAGCAATCAAATTTAAATGTCAGCTCTTCAAGGCACAACAATTCGAAATGAAAATTACACCCATGAGGCTAAAAAGTGTTGCACTGGCTGTCGTAATCACACAAAATCTCTAAGGGGGTCTGCAGATCCATACAATTGAAGGTTCACATCTTTAAGGAACTTGGACTATAAGCAGCTATATGCAACTTGGATTGCAAAACGGCAACGACCTCAAAGATGTGGAAAAAAGATATACACTGTGCCAGATTTTATGTGGTTTCTTTTTAGGAACAAATACGCCAACAGGACTATTAATATTTTCTGCCAGTGGAAAATAGTTTTATTTTTTCTCTTTTCTTTTTCTGTGCTTCATGACGTCCTCATTTTGATCACTAGTGCTCTCTTTTTTTTCAGTCTGAAAAATGGGGATTGACAGAAAGTTGCACAAAAGAGGTCTGAGGCAAATTCTCTTACCTGCGAGTTAAATGGTTTTTTGTGAACTTCACAGCATATGCACACAGTGAAAAGAAAAGTCTTCTACCACAGTGCTAGGACAAATGCGAAAAAACACAAAAGATATTTAAGCATAATTTCATTTAAAAACTAACATTCACCATGACCAGTAACTTTTTGTAACTTTTGTTGTATCATTATTGAATAAAGAATAAGTAAGAAAATGCAGAATGCTGGTGACATAGAGTAGGACAGAGAGAGGAGATATTTTGAGGTTTATCCTGACTGTCCGGCTCAGGCTAATGCCCTCTATAGTGAGATGGAATGGCACATAAGCTCCCATTAATACGGGAATGAGTTGAATTTAGCTCCGTCTGCCTGTACGACTGCACTGGCCAGCCCCCCTGGCTTTCCATGAAGTGTGGGGCACAACACTCACTGAAAAGCTCTATGCTGTGCTCCGGCATGCCACACCCTCCCGACACCCCCAGCGCTTTCCTTTGTTCTCTAACTATAGCCGTAGCCATGCCAAGGCCCCCTGACTTAAATATTCCACTATAAAACAAGTGATAATGAACATGAAAAGCGCCGAAAGTGCCTGGTAGTTGACTGAGCTGCTAAGCACGTACGGCCATGTGCACGCCCTCACAGACGCACTCAGCTACATGTATGTGCACGCACAAAGCTACATTACACGCAAAATGTACGCACATAACTTCAGCCCCCCACCTGCGTTTGCACTCCGAATGCAGAATCAAAGGGGAAAGTGAGGAGAGATTGGATAAAAGACCTGCAGTGGAAAATGATTGATCCGTTTTAAGGGTCCTATAAATCCAGCAGCTGATCTGAGTTTAAATGGAGGGTGTGCACGTCTTTCCTACCTGGCAACCCGTCTCAGCATCACAACAGGGATATTTATACTGTCCATCATGCAGTTAGACCTTGACAAACCCTTCACGTGTTAGGAATGGACAAGCAGATGCGCACACATAGTGCTATTTTCTAACTTTAATTGTCTCAGTTGTTTTCCAGCTTTTAGCAATGAAATTACATTTGTTTAGAAAAGATTCATGTGCAGGATCATGAATGTTTCTATTATTGTCTGTGTGTTTGACTTGGTGAGTGTGGCTATTGATGAGCAATGAGAGCTGTTACAGTAAAGCGTATGTAACTGACTGTGGAGCATCTGTACTGAGGAGAGCTCCATGTAAAGGTTGCCTGTCTCTGGAGCTCCCTGGAGTGCCCAGTCAGCCAGGCACCTTTGACCAGGACTAGGCCCCCTCAGGTCTTAGCACACACTCAGGCACACACACCCCTGTCTGTGGGCCCCCTACTCTCCCTGGGGTGAGATGAGCCCACAAAGGCCCCCTCTGGAGCTGTTCCCTGCACAGCCATGATCTCCACCTCACTTACCAACTGCTCCACACAGACGTGGCCAAAAGCCAGTGGACGCCACTGTCTGGCTGAGGGCTTGAGGGTGGCGGGAGATATGTGTGCATGTTTAACTGTGCACGTGCCTGTATATATATGCGTCTGGGAGTGTGTTTTTGTGTGTTTGTGTATATGTGCAGTCAACGGGTGGGGTTAGGGGGAGGCTATCCCCAGACACAAGTTGCTCAGTTTTTTGGAGAGACTCCGGCCCACCCAGGAGGAAAGAGTAGGAGGAGATGGTGGTGGTGGTGGTGGTGAGGGGACCAAGGCCTTGGGGGAACAAAGCCTTATTTCAAACTTGCCGAAAACAGGGGTCTTTATGCTGTGATGCTGGGGCCCCCTCCTATGTAGGGAGATGTTATCGCAAAGATGCAATATCCACCTCTGCATCGGGCCGGGAGGCGGTGCATAGGCCTCCAGTGTTACACTAAGTACCCTGGGGCACTGACCTCACTAATGAAGTCTCTCTTGACTGCTGCTGGCCACTACTGTACCCTCCTTTGTCTTCTCCATGGATATCTCTTTCTGTTTGTCTGTCTGCATCTTTCTGTCAGCCCGACATGCTGGCTGCTAACAAAAGCGTTGTGTGTGTGTGGGTGTGTGTGTATGTATGTGTTACCACAGTTCAAATTTTTGTTTGTTTTTTTAGTTTGTTCATGAAGCTTATTGTTCGTCTGTTTTTCCTTGAGCCTGGTAAGATTTGTTTGTCTGGTCTGGTGTCTCAAATTGTTCCATGATCCTTCTCTTTGCATTTGGATATCTGCCTCTTCGCTGTTAATCTATCAGGACGGCTGTCTTAAAGCTTTCTTTGATGTGACCCCCTGATTTACTGTCCAGCAGTGTCTTATAGTCCCTTTGACTTTGAAGCTTTTAGTTATCTAACCATTTGAGGTTGCCTCACTGTGGCTTTCATATAAGGCCTTGAGCTGCATTTAAGGATGTTACACCAAGTTCTTTAGGGAATCCACAAGTGGGAAAAGGGAAATTTGATTTTGCAAGATGGGGATTGGGAGGGAAGTACAATTAGAGCTTGCGACTCACATTCCTGAATGGAGCCAGTGGCCTGGGGATAGGATTTGCTCAGTTTTCCTGACAGTTTGGAAATCCAACCACTTCATAGCTTGATCCTCGTCTCAGCTTGCATCTTCTTCCCCAACTGAAAAGTGAAAGTGAGAAAAATATATTTACTCAGAGGAAAGGATTTTTAAGCAAGTTAGTGGTGAGACACACTGGTTCCCAGTTATTTGTTTGAGCTATTCTAAATAGCTTAAGTATATTAATGGTAACACTGCTTCGATTTTGTTCACTCATTTCAACTAATTAATTAAATAGAGAAATTATGTAGGAGGAATCCTCCTCTGTTCTATTATACTGGTAAAATAAAATTAGTCTCCCTGGCCACCACGCCCCTTTCCTGAAGCCATGAGGAAAGGGGCGTGTCTTCCTGTCTTTGAGGTACGCAGAAAAAGGAGACGATCTCAGTGCAGTTCCACAATACCCTGACCCCCAGAGAGCCAAAGTGGAACGTTTACTTTAGCACCCACTGGGTTAAAAGATGAAAGAGCTTTTTGATGACATGGGTGTATGGTAGGGGGGCGAGGGGAGGGGGGCTTATATCTCTTTATCCCGTCTGGCATGCTGTGGATGGTCTTTACCCACATCAGCTGTCCATTTTTCTCCAGCTGCCAGTCCAAAGCTGGCCTGTCTGCTGATGGATTACCTGGACGAACGCATGTACCCCTTCATCCCCTTTTGCTCTGCATATATGGCTCACCCTACTCTGCCCAAAAGCCTTCACCTGAGCACCCACTCAATGGGCCTGGTGTGCAGTTATAAAAAAAGACTTAGATAGCCTGGGGATTGGGTGTGGTTGGGCTGTACTGAGGCATGGACATGGGCATGTCGAGCACTGCTGCAGTGGTGTTCATGGGGGCTAGCCAGGATTAGTTGGTGGACGGTGGTTAATGATTCAATTTGAGATGCTTCTTTATCTGCAAGCCGCCTAGGGCCAGTGCACTTGCAAGCTTCCTCCAAAGGGCCCTAATCCGGGCTGTTTATAAAAAGGAGTATGCCTTTGGTGTCAGAGGAGATGCTCTGAATGCCTGTGCGGCAGCAGAGGAGGCATCTGTCATATGTGTGCTTGGTTGAGCGGGTGCTGGGATCATGGGGGCTTGGCCTCATATTTTAACTGGTGCTGAGAGCTAGAGAAGCATGCGACTCTATGTACCTTTGGTATTTGGTATTTGTTTTGTTGACTGTAATCATGTCCCAAAACGTACCTGCGTGATAGTATTATATTTGTGGAAACCTTTCCTTTAGCTTTACAAATGTAGATCAGGACATAAACAATGAGATTTTTTTTAGCATAAGCAGAAACCAAAGTTGGACAAATACAATAAGAATATATATAAATTTCGTTCAAGATTAGTTAAGTTTATCTTATGTTAACTGTATTTTTAGAGAACGAGTGCCTTAGGCAAAGTTAGCAAATAAGTACAAAGAAAGAAAGTTAGATGGGACAGGGACCAGAGGAGAGTCAGGGGTAGAGAAGAGAGGTTATTGAGAAGATCAACAGGGGCTGATGGATGATGAAAGAGTGATTCAGCTCTTTCTCTCCTCCCCACCCTCACTTGTGTTTATTCTGAGATTGTCATTTGTCATTGGTGGAGGGCCTTTCTTCCTTTCCTGCGACAGCTAACTCCAAATCATGCGCAGACAGATTGGGGGGCCAGCAACTCAAATAGAGATGGGATGGGGTGAAAGAAGGTGGGGAGGGGGCCAAGGCTAGCATCCCATGTTTGAAGTCTCTCCCTTGAGTCTCATCCGCTCTGTCACCCCCTGAGATGGTGCTGACAGATGGAGGTTCTAGACACTGACCCATTGGGGACAGTGACACAGAAGTATGAAACCGAGAGACAGACGAGTGGGAAAGATGAATGGCTCTGTGAATAGAGGCTGATGTATCAAACTGTGTGAAAAGTCCCTGTTTAAACCTTTCGTAACCCAAGCGTCATGACCCTAAGTAAGTACTAAGCTGACTGATGAATGCATTTGCATTTATGGACGTAGTGTTCCGGTAAATGTTTGAGTTAGACCTCTTTTATCTAGAACCGCTGTGTTATTGGTAAGCCACAAATGACAAGGGGGACTTATGACAAAGATTATATAGCAGCTTCAATAATAAAAATGTTTCAGTATTGACTGTATGCTGCTCAATTGACAGCTGAGGTTTTACAGGTAACCACTAGAGGCTGCCAAACTTCTGTAACCAGCCATAGCTTTCCACAGCCACTGGGCTGTAAGCCACACATGTTTACATATACACAAACAAACCGTTTTTAAAAATATATAGATATATGTGTACATATATACATCAATCCCTTCGTCACACCTAGTGCAAATGGAGCATTGTACTGAATTTTTCTTATTCTAAAAATGATGCTGCCCATGGCTGACCATTCAACCAACTATTTCTACTTGCTTTGTAGAGTTAATCATATTTCCTTAAAATGGATGATGGAAAGTAAATGCATTCAGCAAGTCAACCTTCAGAACTTACTTTGTCCTGTTTCCCCCTGCTTCCATGCCAGTGTTGCCAAAGTATTATTGGATAATTGTTGTTATGTCTTCCTTTTGGCCAATTTTGCAATTTGAGAAGGTGGATGCAGTTGAGAGGACAGTGGTGGTGCCAACCATGCCTGTAAGCCAAGTTAGAGAAGTGGATAATAGCGGTCAGTTGCCAGGAATAAACTTCAGTTTAGACTTTTTCTTTTCCACTTACACAGGTAATAACACTTGCTTTTAGAGCAAAAGATATATAGAACAGCGGGAAACTGGCTGCTGTGACGATTCTGTGACGTTTTTTTTCTAAAGATGCAAATGGTGCTTGGAAAACTGCCTCAGAGACAAAAATTAGTTTTGATGGGACCAAAGCTAAAGTGATAATGGAAAATCTTTATCATTCCACCATGTCATTTGAAATATTGATATATTGTTGATAGATTGTTTTGAAAACGAAGACACAAACATATGAATATAAATGTTATGATCACCTTGAGTAAAGCCTTAATATTGCAACCACTCCCTGGTTGCAATAAAGAACTTGACAGCATATTTCTGTCAGTTGTTCATGAATTTCTGTTGGAGGTGGAAGACATTTGGCATAAAGTTCCTTAAAATCATACATTTAAATTGAATTCATCTTGTAGCAACATTGTGGGATTGTGATGACAACCAGATGCTTACTTTCTTTCTCTCAGTATAAAAGTAATTCACTGTGATAGATTCACTTTCTTTTTTTTTAATATTACAGGATGTTGTAAGTCAGAAAAATTATTTAACCAGAACCTGGGTAGCAAGGATCTAATCATGACATAATCAAAACTATTGAATGAAGTTTAATGAATTGTGATTATTAGATTTATTTTAAATGGTATATTTTAATTACTTTCATATAAAATAATTCACTAAACTGAAACAAAGTGGCATTTTAATGCAAGGCGTCCAACAGACCATGATATCCCTCTTGGTCAAAACTCATAACACATCTTTCTATGTTAATTTTATGTTACCTCAAATGTTACGTTAATGATATTGTCTAGTTTGGGTGTGTTTAGCATGAGTTGCTGTATGTTGCCCTCCCTTTTATATATCTATAAGCCTTGATGCATCATCCAACTAAACCTGATGCTGCCAGAAATGTATCTCAAGGGACGCACTCAGAGGCTTTATGGATTCACCTCAATAGCTCACTCAAAGAACCTTTATTTGGGGTCTGAAATTTTATTCCTTCACTGAATATTTCTCTTGTTTTTCTATTTTCGTTTTAGCCTCCAAATAATATGATGTGTTATTTTATTTCCTGTTCATCTTAATGTGCATGTATTTGTATTTGTTGATCAATTAAAAGGTTATATGACATTCTTTATTGTGCTGCACCAGTATCTGCTGGATGAGAAGGAAAGATTTTGCCTTCACTTAAATCAGAATGCCTGGCAGCAATGTTCAAGTCTGAGGCCAAGGGGCCAGGTCGGGTTTAGCTCCACTGGCCTCACCCCTCCCGTGATATGTACTGTATTTGTCTGGCCTTTTTGATTGCTGTTGCAAGCCCTGAGGCATGTAGGGCACTTATACACAGTTGCTTTTGTATATTCATTGCTCAAACTTCAGGGTTTGGGAACTTGTTGGTGTGTGTCTATGTCTTACATCTACTTACATCCACGGCGCAATGTAGTTTTAAGATCGGCAAAAACATTTTTTCTAATTCACATCATCTCACATATTCTCAGCATCTTACTGCCTTCCACGTCATGTATTTTCTTTTTTTCTGTTATGTCTCTCTTGCTTTCTCTCTTTCCATTATGCCTGGCCTGTTTTTTCTATAGTCATGCTCAGCTACACCCTTGTCTAGCCCATAAACATTCCTTGTTTTGGGAGTCATGGTCCAAAAAGGCCTTGTAATGGGAAAACTCTCAGACATTGTAGTCAGTCTCTTGGAATTCTTTCATTTGCAAAAGGCCGCAAAGGTTTCTAGTCTTCTCACGTCTTGTCATGCTATCTGGGTGCTCATGGTCTGGAGACAATGTCCACATGAGCGTTATGGTGAAGATGGTGACCTCATCCCAGTCTCCATACACATGGAGAGTGAGGTACATAAAAGCCTCTGATTCACCTTATAAGTCCATAGGAGATGGAATACAGTCCTTTTTTATTTATGCACAAATGCTGATTAGTATGCATATGCAGTACCGTAATGTGCCAACAAAGGAGGACAAGAAGAGCAGTGTGTGAAAAAACGCAAAAGCAAGTAACACCCGACTCAACACACTCAGAATATAAGGGAAATGAACTTAACTTTTCATCCATCCATTATCGTTACCGCTTATTGGGGTCGCGGTGGGACTAGGGCCTATCCCAGTAGTCAATAGGTGAGAGGCAGGGCACACCCTGGATGGTCCGCCAGTCCATCACAGGGTCACACAGAGACACACAACCACCAATCACACTGACTCCTAAGGGCAATTTGGAATGTCCAATCAACCTAACATGCAGGTTTTTGGACAGTGGGTGGAAGCCGGAGAGAACCCACGCAGACACAGGGAAAACATACAAACTCCACACAGAAAGGTCCTGGTCCTCCCTTGGACTCAAACCCAGAACCCTCATACTGTGAGGCGATGGTTCTAACCACCACACCACGATGCCACCCTTGTTAGGTTCCAACTAATTATAAAGGGTTGTTCTCTTTCGGGAGCACTCAGCTTGAGAGTTTGAAAAGATAAACAGAGGAGTGTGCTCACTTCCTCAACCTTCAGGCATGCACCCTGCTCAGTGTGGTAAATAAATATCTGTTGATGATGCAAGGGCAGGCCTGAAGGCCCCTGCCCCTGATGTCCCCTTCCTTGCCTTGCTGCACTCTTTCCCTCCTCAGCAACCCACACCCCACCTCCATATTTTCACTTCCTTAGCTGACATGGCACCCACCAGGCCAGGAACCTGGCTGGGATTCTGAGGTGGCGCCCAGAGTCAGATTATTTACAAGAGCTTTAGTTCAGCAGAGACTGTGGTATTTCTACTTTCTAAAGATTGTAAGGCATGTTTTGGGGGTAACACAGCTAATATTAAGCTTGTTACTCTTACCAGGTCAACTTTTGTTGGTATTACTGCAGTGTCAGAGCCATGCAAAGTATTTATGCTGTCTAATTTCCTCCCTTTTTCTTACTTCGAAAAAGATGTGTTCTGTTTTCACAAAGCAAAATGTTCTGCTGGCTCTTTGACTAGATAAGACACCTGAGCCAGCTTGGAGAAATGCTTTAGCAGGAGATGGCTAGCGTGTTATGGAAGTCGGGTGCGCTTAGGGGAAATCTCATGAATGCGATCTGGCATTGATGCCATGTTCCAAATGCTCAGAATAGCTGTCCCGTCACGGATGTCTCAGCACACACAAACACTATAAAGTAGAAACCAGCAGTTGGAAAAATGGCTTGCAAATGGGATGGGTAGGGGGTACGCCAGGCTTAGAAGGGAGATAGTTGTTGAGAAGTGAGGATAACTGTACAGTGGGGGTTGTCTCTGGGTAGCGTGTGTCAGTGTTGAGTCAGCGGGGGTCAGATTTGCTGTCTTGGGTATCAGCATCCGGACATCAATGCCAGAACAGCACAAACTGCAGAAGCGATTAGAGGAAAGGAAGAGTGGGAGAGATGGAGAGGGTTCCAGCGTGACTCCTGCTCTTTCAAAGTTACTGGAGCCTCTTTAGGAGATGAACAAATGCCAAACACAAACATGGTGGGGGGGCATTGGGTTTATATATCTGTTTATCATAGAGGAAAATATGGTGTATTCTCAGTCAAAGAATAAGACGCCCCAGCCCATTGGCTCTGATGGCTTGTTTTAGCTTTTTGGGACAGAAGGACCTCTGAGTCCTGGCTGACAGCCTCCTACCTGGAATGCTCATAGCTTGAAATTAACCTGTCACTGACTCCTGGTGGTAAACAAACCAAATACCGTGGGAAAGATGAGGTGTCAGCCAGAAGATGCTACTGTCTCCATGGTCTGTCTCCCTACCCCTACTGCTCTCAATCAGCCCCCAAGTTTTTCCTCTTGTGTCAGCGAGGAATCACATATCACCCTTCCTTCACTGATGTCCCGAACTTGTGAACCTTCCTTAAGCTATGTGCCATTTGATTTGTACATTTAACTGTGTTGTTGATTAACAACACAAAAACAGCCCGTCACCGGTTGTCTTTTCTAATGATGCGATTATAGATAATTGCAGCTGCTATAGTTCATGTTGAACACTTCATTGTGTACATAGTTACTTCCTTGGTGGGATAAATATAGATTACTTATTCCTCCACAGGATAACTTGGTTTGAAAATGCAAGCTCGCTATGTTTTAATGACTAGTGTCAGAAAAGCAAGTTTGGTAAGTCTCTATGGCAACCTGAGTGAGCTCATGTGAGATACAGGACATTGCTATCAGACAGGCAGGCAGGCAGGCATTTTTACCCTTGACATTTTTGGAAAGATACCATTACAGGTTAGTCCAAGATTTCCCACAGCCAGCCCCGCCATGAAACCCACTCGCAATGTTCTTTCCAGTTTCTGGATACATGACATTTTCCCCCTTTTTACTTATCCTGCTTTTCCCAACAGATCTCACAAACACAGCCTGTCATTTTTAATAGATGCTTGAAACTTGGCGCTGCTTTTTGTCCGGGAGAATCCAGAAATGACTAAGCAATGTCTGGCTGCTCTATGGAGAGGCCCTGGAAGGAGTAGCTGGCCCCCGAGACGCCGGCAAGCCGTCGGGATACACACTGACCCAGCCACAAAAATGAGCCTCTGGCCACTGTTGGCTTTACTCAAATACACTCTTGGAGACACATTCACACACACACACACACACCAGTGGAAAAGTGTGACTGGACATAGCTGAGGAGCATGCAGACAGGAAGAACGATGATGGGAGAATTTGGGAATAAAGGGTCAAAAGCAGAGAGTTGGAGTGTAGGAGTAAATTCATTCATATTTCTCTCCCACACTGTATAAGCGAGCCAAACCTCACTGGGTGAATCAGTGTTCCTCGTAAACAAGCCACAAGCACTCAATGGCGCCTCTAAAACTAGCAAGCCAGAGAGAAAGAAGTGGGTGCTATAAGAAAATCAAAGATAACAAGTGGGAGAGAATGAGGGGAATCCAACCTCCATACTAACATTCTGAAGAGGGGAACAAACTCATCAAAACATGTCATATAAATGAATTAAAATAGATGAATACATAAAAGTCCAAGAGATTGAAATGGTAATGTCACAAAGCAAGCAGAAAACTACACAAAATCTCAGAGGGGACGGGAAACGACCCTGACCCTCATCTATTAGATGTCCATAATGATGTCCAGCTTGATAACTTTTCTCCCCTCTCAACTAGTTCAATCTCAGATCATCCTCTTGCTATATGCACACAATCTCATTTTAGGATGACATATTTTTTTAAAAGAGACCCTTTATACCAATAAATAGTCTAATTCTACGCATGTTGTAATCATGTTGTGAAAAGCAGTGGTTGGTATATTATTTACAAGTGTTTCCAAAATCAGACTGCTCGTAATTTTCAGATTTCTGAGTCTTGTATTTTTGTCCTCAAGCTCCAACATGATTACACACAAAAGCAACAGGACCCTCTTAGGACTAATGTATTCAGATTACAGGCAATTATGGTTTATTACTATTTCGTGTGGAAAGCAGGGCTCATTTGCAGTATTTGTTCAGTGAATGTCTAATAGGAAGAGGAGGGAGGCCTGTATTTCCTGCTGTGCAAGCTCTGATGCTGCAGGAGAAGTGTAGCATAGCACCAATATTAATGACTCATTTCCCCCTCACCTGGAGGACAAAAGGAGAGCTAATCCAGATACATGAGTGCTAATAGCTCAAATAAATCACTTGTGATCTTACTTTGTGCCTTGTTGTCTTATGGAAGAGCAAATGCAGAAAGCAAAGCCATGGTCTGGTGGTAACCATGAAAGAAAGATTTTCTTTATGACTGAACTCAATTTCAATTACATCTTTGTTGCTGCAACGACACATTCAAGCTAAATGGTTTCAATGTTTTCAGATCAAATATGCAGTCTTGGCATCGGACCAATTAGCACACCTCAGTTTTTATGCTACATTCATTTTACAGCTTGAATTCTTTTCCTTTAAATTCTGTTCTTTGTTATGCATGTATACACACATGCTCCAACAGTCCGTTTATCTTCTTCCTTTAGCATCAGATTAATTTTGTTTTGCACCATTAATCTGCCAGCAATCATATTGCAGGGGTGAGATGTGGTGGGGCTGAGAGAACTTTATTTTGAGATTTTCAACTGTCATGGCATACAATTTACGCAATTCTGCTCCGACTTCTGAAAAGTAAAAACAGCTTTCGCTCTGTCTCTACGTGACTTTTGAAAAATTGGATAACAAGATGTTTTGAATCAGATTTCTCCTGCTGAGGAGAGATCATCCCATTTTAGACACTATATCAGCTTGATCATTTTAAGCAGCTTTTGTGGGGCCGTTTTGGTGTAGAATATGAATTAATAGAGCACAACTTGACAGGCTTTTATATTTTATGTCAGCACTGCTGATTTGCCTTGCAAAAATTGTGACAGTAACTTACTGGCTAATACGCCATGCTGTCAAACACAGCATCACTCCAGTTAAACATCTTGCCACAAGAAATGTGAAGCATGAAAGAGTTGCTGTGTAGGGCTGTTCCTTTCGTCTGGATGCTCTGCTGCTGTGTGATGGAGTCTGTGGCAGTATTTTTAGGTGTACGGTTTGGGACAGGAAGAGGGGAAGCGCTGAGGTTATTTGATTGCTTCATTATGGTCATATATACGGGCATATATTTATGTATACTTTGTTACGTATGTCATTACATGTACACTAGTGAGTGTTTGTTTGTTTGTGTGCATGTGCTTGTGTGCGCAAATGAGCAAAGAGGGCTCAGTGTTTGGACCACCCTGCGAGCTGGGCTGAGTGACAGCACGGGCCTCAGGATTCTTGCAGGCCGCACATTCACTCGCGCAGACACACAACTGCAAGCCGAGCTCAGGCACCGTCCTCAGCGAGTTCATTTGTTAGCATGTTTTTGACTCTTTTAATGTTTCA
The DNA here is from genome assembly GCA_013363375.1 of Menidia beryllina. Lineage (NCBI taxonomy): Eukaryota > Metazoa > Chordata > Actinopteri > Atheriniformes > Atherinopsidae > Menidia > Menidia beryllina. Next base: position 6,665,048 of record JABUIW010000056.1, read on the forward strand.
TGACCAAATACACATCACTCTCCAAAGCAAACACACAGTATTAAGGTTAAGTAAATGGCCTTGGTATCAGAGGAGAGCACGTGCTGTCCGGGTCAGCACTGTGCCACCTACTCCTGCAGTACTGCAGAAAATGCTGTTTTAACCCCACCTCAGCACCCCAGACAGCCAAAAAATTATTCCCCTCTCCTTACTCCATTTGAATTGTAGGAATCACATTAAATATGGTCATGGCATGAAGTTAGATTGAAATGAAGTTTCGGTTATTTTCAGACCGTTTTGACCATATTTTCCCATTTGTGATTGGTTGTTTCTTATGCTTTTTTAGTAGAGGAATTGAACCAGTTACCCACCACTGTGAAGTGCTGTCTTTGCTAACCAAGTGTCTTAAGGCATGGAGTTAAAACAGGTCATACTGTGATGATGTAATTGATATAAAAGGCTTTTTTTCTCTGTCTGTCTATTAAGCCTTTGACTAATGTTCAAGGTCTGCCCCGTTGCTAATGTGTTGATAAAAAAAACATTGGCATACTGTAGTGTTTATGCATTACTGAATTATTATGAGAACACTGTATTTGTTATGCAATAAAACAACACAGAAAAAAAATTGTAGAAAAGTACAGGAGAGAATGCTCCTCTCTCAGTAGCAGTTACACCAACTTATAAGAGATCTGCAAGACATTCTTGCATACTTTAGAACTACTGCAAACATGTTCATACTTTTTGGTCAGGTTATCGTGAGCAAGTCACAGTGACCAGGTAACCTGGGTATGGCTAAATTCAATCATTGTTTTAATTGAAAACACCAACATTTGCACATATGAGTCACATGCAAGCCATTTACATGCTAACTGTTTCGGTACTTGCAACTTTTATTACAACAGCTATGGTTCATTGGAGTCATTAAAATACCTTTGTGTTAAATTTTTTACTTCATAAGCTGTCTGTGCTGGTACCAGTGGTCTCTCTTGGTGCTTGCATATTACAGTAAGCAGAAATCCTGAAAATACCACTGGATTGTATTTTACATAGCGACTGCTAACCAGCAGTTGCTATGTAAGATACTTGTGGAGTTGAGAGGAAAAGTTTGTGGGAGCTGTAATATTTTATTCTTTAACCCCAGCAGTAAACAGAGGGGAAATTAACTTCATGTTTTCCCTTTTCTATGTCCACTATAACCAAGACTTCTCCGAAAATTTCAGTCAGTTCAGTCAGTTTGCAGACTATTAAGCCTATTTGGAAGTATTTTGAGTTCCAGCGGATTTCATCAGCACACTTAATTTTCAGTAATTAATATGAAATCTAAACACTATAACATTATTTCAATAGACACATGGCTCTGTCCGTAAAAAAAAAAAATTAAGAGAAAAAACGGAATTGGGTTGGCTGCTGCTTGACAAAGCAGCAAGGAAAGGGAGGAGGGACATTGGCTTGTCGGCTGGCTGGTGGACTGACTGGGGACATCAAAGAGGACGAAACCAGCTTTGGGCTGAGCCCTCTCCAATGATTAAAAGCAGGGCCACGGTAACGTCTGGATGGGCCATTTAAAACTAATGAGGGAAAATAAATAGAGCCGTGGCCACTGGCATGTGTAGGTGGAGTGAAAATGTGTGTGTCTGTATGTGTGAGAACATAGTTTGAACAGTGGAACATTAGTATTTTGTTTTAGATGTTCATCAATACGTTTTCAAGCTACAGTTATGTATACAGGCTTAATTTGAGAACATCACATCCATATTGAACCAAGAGTTCAGAAAGTACAGTCCCTTAATAAAACTCTTACAGTGTCTACTTCTCCAATATTTCTTAACTGTTTAGCCAGGTAAAAAGCTTAGTTACAGTGTGAATTTTGCATGCAGAGGCAGTTGCCTTGGAAACACGTTGTCATTTTAGCATGCAATTGCAGTAAATGCTGTTTTTTCTGCTATTGTGTGGAGTGCTCGCTTACACAGAATGGAGCTGAGTCGTAGATAGATATGATTCCACCTCTACTTTCCCTGCTGTGATAGAGCACATGTCTAATGTGAAATGTCGCAAGCAAAGGAGGTCTTCATAACTGATCTGTTTATTAGCTCATATGTAAATCTATTAGTTCTAATGTAGATGTATTATACATGTCCACTTTACAGCCTGTCTGTAGATCACTCTCCGTTACCCGAGTTGAACTGTGATGATAATTACTTTCATCAACACTGACTTACCCTGCGCCGACGTGTCTGTTTTAGTATCGTGTGTGGTGCGCTCTGAGGGATATAGGCAGGAGGCATTTGGTTTTGTGAATGAGTCATGCACTCTGGATCATTTGTCATGCTTTTGTGACACATAGAAAAAGGAGGATGTGGACAGAGTGTGGCAGATGACAGTAACAGGAAGTGAAGTGACATGGGCACATCAATTTGCAGAGAATATGTGGGGTTGACAACAAATCCATGAGCTCTGATTCATCAAAGGTGAAAGCTGCCGTCACTGGTGTCTATAAGTAAATTGCATACGTCATAAGTGGCATCAGTGCTGGATGCACTGCACACTTTTATGAGTCATCATAACTTTCCAGATGGACTTTTTCAACATCTTGCCAAAACTTTGAAAAACTAATGGTCGGGCATGATGATTTTGTTTTTTTGTTTTTGTTTCTAAAATGTATTCTACTTCCAAATTTTTTCTAAGAATTTTCCTTATTCTGCTTCTTGCTTTTATATTTTTTGGTTTCTTCGTCAGTAATTTACTCCTGCCTTTTCATCCTATTTTCTCATTTGCAGTTCTCTTATTCTTCGTCTCCTTTCCCCCCTTGTTGTCATAATTTTTTCCGTGTTCAAAGAAGGACTGAGGCAAAGGCACTGCCTGCAGAGCTTCTATAACAGCCATAATTTTCTTTGTTGATAATCCAAGCGCTTGGCTGGATGATAGTATGAAAAGCCAGCCCATCTTAACGGATTCCAGGCCCCTTTCACAATGTGACTTTTTTATTATTACATGTTGCATTTAGCATCAGAGCAGAGTTCTTTCTCAATCCAGTGCTCTTCCAAGATCTAATGGGCAATTATCTGTGGGGGAGAAGTTAATGGGTGTCCCATTTCACAAAGTCCCCTGTTATTTATGTCAATGAGCACCATTGTGTGGAAACGTGGCAGACTCGTGCAAACCGCTCGACTTGTTTAGATTTTGTCCATGGAATCCCACACCCATTGTGAGCCAGCAATAACCACAAAACCAAAGTGTGTGTATGTGAGCATGTGCGTCCATGTGTCAGTGAGTGTGCGTGTCCGCCGTGCACGAGTTGTGTGTGAATCTGCATAGATCAATGTAACATAAATGCAGAGACATGATGAAAGTATGTACTGACAGACAGATCTATGTGCACACCCACACACTGGCCACCCCCGTACTCGCAAACCCATATAAACAGACATCCTACCTCCCACATGCAACACACACTCGCCACAGACACTTACACAAGCAGAACTGTAGACCTACCACCACATACCCAGACACCCTGACACACACAAACACACACATACATACATACACAGACATGCATGTAGCTAGAGACCCATAGCTACCATAGCCCCCCCCCCCCCCCCCCCCCCACCCCTCCCTATTTCATACACACAAATACAGAACCAGAGACCCACCACCAACATCAACAGCCACAGGCTCAGGCTCGGTGACATCATGGCTTGGATGACAGCACGTCTTCCAGCCCCATTAGTCTGATTGTAGGTGGCTCCGCCACAATGATTTATGGGTAAATATCCATAGTCTCTGCTGTGTTGATTTATGAGCCATGTTTTGGTCCCGTTGCTCCCCAGACCACAAGACTTGGGAGGGGGAATCCTATCCAAATAATGAAATTGTAAAAATGGAGACAGTGAGGCAGAGGGGTAGAAGACCCGCCCTTTGTGTCTCATCACTGAGACACCTTATGATCGGTCAGTCAAATCTGAACACATACACATGTATAGGTTTCCTCTAGCTTTCTCTCTTTGTATACACCTGCCCCCTGCATGTGTACCTGCTAAGTGACTGCCTTCTTACAAAATTTTGAATAAGACCGCATGCAATATAATTTTATCTCAAACGTGTGTGAACACTTAACTTATTATGAATAGAAACTTCTGACAAATCATCTGGTGAGTTCATATTGAACAAACCAGCCTTTTAAAAAATAAGTTAGGAGCAACTCGAGGCATTTTTAAGAGAAAGAAACGGATTCGTTCAAAAGTGTCAGATTTTCCACATCAGCGAGCATCAATACAAACAAAATCACAGATCATAATCAAGCATGTCGTAGCTTTTTAAAATTTATTTTGACATATGCATTCCCGTGTAATAGTGCTGGCGTAATCACAACCTACAAAACAGAAGGGCTTTTCTTGGTGGGAACATCCCATCAGGGCAATCATTTATAAATCCAAGGTTTGACTTAATAACAAGATTGTGGTATCATTTTACAGAAGAAGCCTCATACATGATCTTCAACCGTCAACGTTTTCAGTGGCCATCTTGAAATGGTTGACTAAAACAACAAATATTCTTGTACGATCATAAGTCTGGGACGAACTCCTCCGAAGCAGAAGCCTTTAAATCCAGACTACTTACTGTTTAACTAGCTCCACAAACTTGCCACCATCTTTACAATGGACCAACATAAAAAGTGTCATAACCTCAAAGAGTCACATCTGTCCTTTATGTCGGAATCACCCTGCAAATTAATAATCTCCATCTGGATGTCCATGGGCACAACAGACACTTAGACAGTGAAAAGGGAGAGGAAAAAAACAGCCAGTTGTGTCTCATATTCATCAAAGACAAGAAAGAAATCCTATAATGTTGTCTTTACTCTGATCATACGTTGCCATTGGACAGCTGTGTCTCCAACTATATTAACTTTGGTTGGAAAGCGCCAAAGCTTTAATGAAACTGGAAAGACTTTCTTTTGGCCTTGCAATATTTTATTCAGATTATTGAAGTGGTCTTAAATATTAACAATGCAAGGTCATGCAGACACTCTGTGTCATTGAGTTCTAAAGTTTTTTTTTCCTTCATAAAGTGTCCAATATTCTTACTTCTATAAATAAAAATAAAGCATTTCAGCACAGCTCTTCTACTTAAAAACATTATGTCATTATGATAAAGGACATCATGAGGGATGAATTTCCATGTGAGTTTCTCCTCTTTTTGTGTTTCAACAAGTTTTTCTGTCTAATTTTGTGTTTTTTCATTGATAGAAATCAAGAAATTATACATACCATTCAGGTATGATTTCATATCATTCATAGCTGGAGTTGTTGAGCTGTGGGGTGTCCTACTTCTGCCAGTGGTCCTTGAGATGTTTTGGAAAACTTGACTGTAGTCCACATGTGCCAGATTTAATTAGTTTGGCATAGCCTAGAAATCTAAACACCTCTCTGGCAGCAGATGGAGTAAGTCAGAGTGTTAGCCACAAAAGTAAATTAATAGTCATAGGAAGCACGATTATGTTAAGGCAAGAGGGAACAGAAGAAAATAAGTCATTATCACTGAAATTACCAAAGCACAGTAGTGTCTGCCAGTTAAAAATGTTTCAATATCAGTTGTTTTTTTGTCATGCATTTTTTCATTGAAAAAACAAAAGCCATTTAAATTAACTTGTGCATCATCTGAAATGACCTAAACCTTCCTATTTGCTCCAAACCCACACTGTTTAACACTATCAACTACAATGCTGATAGACTTAAATTGCTTGTCTATAATTAGCATCAATTATGTTGTTAGGAAGCTTGTTTTCATTGTTCTTATCCTGAGGCCACTGATACACTCTTCTCCCAGGAGCCCGCAAAGGAAGGTGACATTAAAGGGTCACCAGGAACTCACAGGGTGCCCTTCAAGGAAGTTGCTAAATCTGTGCGGCGCTTTGCTTTCATTTGCATTTCCCCAGTCTCAACCGGTTGTTTTTTTTTTGTGATTTGTTTGCACTCAGGAGGCAGATAGAAATCGATACTGGAAGCATTCAGTCTTAGACTTCGTATTAATAATAGACAGCATGGAAACTGCAGCATGAGCATCAGAAAATTTCCAGAAAAAAATGTTTTTCTGAACACAGATGTTTACAGAGAGATGGGATAATACACTGTGGTAATAATGGTCATGTCAATTTTGATTTTAAACAGGTTGCTGCCATAACATTTTTTTTTTAATTATGTGATTGTCTATAGGTATTTAGCAGTGAAACGAATTTAATGATAACTTTCAATTTAGTTATTTCAATGTATTTTTAAAAAACAATAATGTAAATACTTAAAGAGGTATAGAGAAATAGGATAAATGTTCATAGATTATCTCTTGATCATTTTAACTTTCAGCTGAAGAAAGATTTTTTCAAAACAACCATGTTAAGTTTATATTATTATTCCTATAGTCCCACAGACTACTTGATATGTTCTATATCTTTTGAATGACTCAGAAGATTCTTTACAACTTCTCTAAAGTAAAAGGAGAATGACTCAGTCGCTATTAACGACAAAAATGTGAAAGCTGTGACACATAAAAAAATAAAGATTGCCTATTTATGTTTTAAAGTGAGTTAAGAGTCTCATGCTCACATTAATGTAAAGGGCTTGCCTTCAGGATACCACAGGCCGAAATGTCCCATGAAAGGTCAGCTTAATATGAAAAAGCAGTTCATGGTGTAAAGAGCAGCGTGGGCTGTCAGTCTGTTACAGAAGTGTTACCCTCAAGGCTGTTTTAATCTGATTCGATTATCTTTACCCTCAACACCACTTGATGATGATGAACAGCTGCTTTCATTGTCAAAAAAAAGAAAAAGGAATACATTTCTACCCATACTTTTTGTAGATGCTGTTAACATTTTCCTGATCCTTACAACTGAAATGAAAGCAGTTAAAATAAGATGAATGGATGGATTAAACAACAGTAGATTTAACTGACAAGCTTTCTTTGTAATTTGCAGTAAGTTTCTTAACTCCATGACAGATATAACTTAATCCTTTTCAACATCTTGCTGACTTTTAAATGTGGCTTTTAAAGCTATCCTAATCTAGGATTTATATACTTTGGGGAGAACAGTCCCATAATTTAAATGTACTAATACTGGTGAATGGTTACCAACCGAGCTTAGACTTCCACACACAGAATAAAAAATGCTGCAAGAAGGGTTGAAAGACTGGGTTGAAAAAAATAAAGATGGTAAAGCAAGTATGAAACATATTTTTCAAGGTTCAAACTAAATACAGAACTGTTACTAAGGAGAATCAATCAACCTCCAATGCCACACGATGTTTGTCCATATGTCACTTAGAGAGTGTACAGCATAAAGAGAATAATGACAACGATAGTATTCTGAAAAGCAAATCCTAATATCGAGGAACAATGGGGAAATGATACACAAAGCTAAAGAAACTACACTAAAAAAAAAAGAAGTGAAATAATGGTTCGGGCATAAAACTCTGAGGTTTAAAACTGGTTCCACTCTGGCCCTGAACTCTGTACTACAGACGTTTACTAGCCAGTAAACTGGCTAATCCATAATTTTTAAATCTCATAATTTGTCCTTTGTATATCATCTTATTCTTCTCCTTCTTCAGACCCCAAACAATTTAAAGGCTACCTATAAGGAGTCAGATTTCCCAGTAAAGGTGTTAAACTTTTAATGAAGTCTTACTAGAGTATTTTTATCCTTGCATTTTTTAAGTTAAGTGAACTCCTGCTGATGTGAATCTATCAATAAAACGAAGGGGAAAGCAAAAGCAGGGCAGTTTATTTTTCCCCTGAAGTATACCAAACAGAGCTTGGTGAACTCAAGGCAGAGATAAAGATGAAGAGGCTGGAGATTTGTGCTCTGTCCTGTGAGGATGAGGAAGGAATTCCACTCCAAATCTGAGTCCCTCACTGATTAAAAAAACGGAATTAGGGGAAGCAATAAAAGTTGCAGAGGTTTTCAGTTGGTAGTGACCTTAAGCACCAGGAGACTTATTTTTTAAGCAAAGAAAATTGATATATCCTTGTAATGGTTATGCACAACTCCTGCTAAACGCACGGTTAATCACCAGCAATTCACCAGCTAGGTATTGCAGTTCGCCATTATCAGGTTCATATGTTTTTTCTGCTGATTCGAGATTTCAATGGTTCCTTGAAATCTATTCTGACCTATACTGTGCAGCTGTAGAACATTTCCTACATTTGATTATTAGTAACTGAAGGCAAACAAAAACACTTTGGTGGAATGGCTGATAAATAATCAGAAATACATGTACAGAAATTTAGCAAATTTCACTGGAGATCCAAAGCAGATGTTGCACATTTTAACTGAGTTGTCCTTCCAGTTTAAATACAGTAGCGGTCGCTCTGGTGGGAGTCAAATGGATTCACCTGCTCCGCGAGTTTTTTTCTCTCCTATCCATCTTCTTCCACTGCTGTAAACCTCTCCTTTTCTTTATGCCGATCGTTCTTTTTAAGCTACTGTGTCTATAATGAGCGTTTCCTCCTCACCCCCCACCACCTATTCTCTCGCTCTCTCTCCCCCCTCCTTTCCAATCCTCCCCTCCGCTCTGTGTGCAGAATTGGAGAAGCTTATCACCTAGCAACCACAATTAAAGTACAACAAGTCAGTGGCGGTCACAGCCACCATTGGAGAAAGCTTTCGCAAACCTTCGAGTGACCGACAGCTTTAGAGAAAAAGAAAGGGAAAATAGGGAGCTGCACAGAGGAGGCAGGGAAACAGAGCTTAAGAGTTGAAGTTGGACAGGTGAACAGCAGTGAAAGTCGCCTCTGAAACACCACACCACGGACTTGCGGTGCTGGAAGCGCGAGAAAAGACAGACAGGGTTGAGCAGTGTGATGTTAGACTCCACAGGTATGTGTGCGTGCATGTGTATGCATGTGAGCGTTTGTCTGTTTGAAAATTATTGGGGAAAAAAGTGGAGGTGTTCTTCAAATATGATGATGTTTGCTCTTTTGTGTCACTCATTTTAGGTGCATTTTTATGTCGGTTGGCTTTTATGTTTCTATCCACATGCTAAGAGGATTTTGATTTTGAGGTATTTGGCAAGAAAAGAGCTTATCAGTGTGATTTCACAGCTTTGAGGGGAATGCCAGGTTTCTGTTTCTGCCTGCTGTAAAGGCATTTACGCATCAGCTTCCATAGACATACTCATTAAGAAAGGTGTTTAACTTAGAATTGTGGCAAAAACTTGTCAACTCTGGAAGTCTAATTTGTGGCAAATTAGACTTCCTGAGGGACCCTAAGCATTGCAGCACTTTACATTTGGATATTTTCCCATATGTTAGACTGTGCCGTCCAGAGCACAGACCATGATGTTATGAATAGCTACTGTGCTACTGTTGTCAGGTGTGATGTATTGTGCAGCCATTGCTTTAGCTTTTTTTTTCTTCCAGTTTTGACATAGTATTTCTGACAGGGTAAACACTGTGCATATGAAAATAAAATAAAAGACTCAGAAGGACTTATTCTAACATGCCTGAGCTAGCAAGAGGTCATAGTGCAAGTGACAGGTTGACATTATGAAGCTCTTCCAGGTGTGATACCCACACAGACCATGATTGAGAGAAACAACCCTCGCATATATTTTGTGTGGCATTTTTTAAGTGGATAAAAAAGGCTGAGTTTGATGTCTGGTGTGGTATTTGCATTTGGAAGCTGCAGCTGTGCCGGCTCCACATGGGGTGAAGGTGACCAAAGCCTACCTGTTTTATGCAAAGGCAAAGCTAATCTGTCGAAGATGGGACTGGATGTTCACAGAGGACAACAGTGGCGTATGATTACGGGATGTTTTCCAGTGTAAAGCAAAGCCCCTTCACAATATCCAGCTCCAGCTTGGTAAAGAAGGGATTCGACTCACCAAATCTACCACGAGCGCTCAATGAGAGCAAAGCAAAGGTTGTTACCATGAAAGAAATGTTAATGATATTTTTTAAATGTAACATTATGCCAATCAAAAAGAGCTACATCCATCCTGAGTTATTCATGTTCTTGTGCCATTTATAAGTTCAACCCTAAAATAGTTGCCCCCCCCAGCCCACCCTTTCTGTCAAATGAAGCACACCCACCTGCTGTCTTCTTTCTCAGGAGACTGGTTCTACCTGAGGGCACAGTTGGGAAGCTGGGAGGTTGAAAGGTTACCCTCTCTGTTTGGCATATCCTGTCCCCACCAGGAGGACGAGGCCATATGAAGGCACAGTATATGCACTGAGAAGTCAGGTGTTGGTCAAAATGTCACTGTAGCACACACATAAAAGTGCACGCACACAAACTCAAAACACCAGACGCTTTCTGGTCAAAATGTCACAGCATACACACTCATGTTCAGTCAATAAAGGCACCTCTGATGTTATGTTTGAGGGCCTTAAAAAGGGGGATGTCCTTTTTGTACTTGTTTTTCAAACTTGCTATCTTCACGAGCGCCACGTGTTAGAATTCAGTGCCCATAAGCCAATTTTGTAACTCAACAACTTTGTTTTCTAATTGGTCTTTTTTTATCAGTAGAACAAACCAGTTATACAGTCCGCATAAGTACTCTTCTGTTGCTAAGTTCTGTGGCAACAGATAACTGACCACCAATCACTGCAGGCTACAGTTTCCCCACTGATTCCCAAGATGCTGTCGGTGGTGCAGAATAGCAGGGGTTGGCATGAATTTGTGTTATGACCAGAATAAAAATGCAAAACAGCATCACAGTGTCACTCTAAAGATGTCTACTCCCAGAAGCCAGTCAAGTGTGTTTTTGTCCTGTATGTGTCTGTGTGTGTTGTTACCCAGTTTGGTTTGGCTCAGCATGTGTCACCTCTGAGGGCCTCTAAAAGATGCAGACAGCATGAGGACACTGTTAGTGCGTCTGCATCTACAGGTTCAGGTGTGTTTCTGTGTACACATGCTTGTGTGCCTTAAAGGTTGTCTCTGCCAGAGAGATGGATTCAAATGTCCCCTGTTGAGCCGACTTGGCCCGAGGTATCAGTTGTTGTGCCTGTATATTATAGGGCAAATTAACAACTGTATCGCTCCCCCTTTTCCTTTCTGTCGTTGCTTTAAGTTTGTAAACGACAATGGTTTTGAAATAAATGTATATGGAAGGTCGCTAAATGAGCAGTTGCACAAAAATTAAATGATAGGTCTGTTCATTTAATTACCATTGAAAAACGCAGCCAAACATTATCTGTTAACTACTTCCACTTACTTATTTCTGCTAATTTTTGTCTATGCTTCTATGCTAAATTCTGCCTCCAATATGATAGTCCATGGAGCATTACTGGTAGACATGTTTACCTAATTCAAGTTCATGCAGATCTTGTCTAAATTTAACCTGAGGTGGAGAATAAGAGCTCCTTGGTGGTGACTGTAATGTGTGTTTTTTTTCTCTCTTATTTCTAGAGTCTGGGCTCTGCAGACCGAAAGGAAAATCAGCAAAAGAAGTAGGTCCCCTCTGTTCACCTGTGTGTTCATCATTCCATCCATGTTATTATCTCTCTTTTCTGCACAGATTTGCCTTCACAGTTGTATATGAGCCAAAACTATGAACTTGATAAGGAAATTCCCAGCCAGCAAATAATTCACATAATCCATGCTGCTATAAAGCAACATGTATCATCTCAGTGACCTAAGCATAAGTTATTTTTTTCTCCTGAAAGCCCATATTGCAAACTGCATGTGTCCTACATCTGGAGATGGGTTACCATAGTAACTTTTCTACTTATTGTGACAAAAACAGATCATTTAGAATTGATGCCCAGCATAGCAAGGTGAAATGTTGAATCCACTTAATAGTGATATGACAGCTGGAGAAATAAGAAAACCTCTCATGCTTTTTTAGTTTAATAAAATGCATCTTTCCATGGAATTTAGGGCGCACAAGCTATGTCTGATTCCCCAGTCTGGTAGGAGTCACAACATCAAGCAGCTCATTTAAGAATTTGACCTAATTCATTGTGAGTAAATTCCATCAGATTTCTGTGTTTGTGTGCATTTGAAAAGCAAGTCTGGATCACTGGCCCTGCACATAATCTACTCCATATCAGTAATACCTCTTAGGTGTCTTTTTCTGCTCAGAATGTTAAAGGAAATGTAATCATATATTTAACTTACTCTTTATAACTGTTAACCAGACAGTGTTAACCAGATCCACTTTTTTTATATTGTTGCAAAATAAACTCAACACAACCCACAGCTGTACAGAAATGATCTCTATATTTAGTGGCTATCTATGGATGGGACAATTCCTCTTAGTACGTCCCCTCTGCTCACCTGTGTGTTCATCATTCATCCATTCCATCATCCGACTATCTATCCATCCCTCCTGTACCCTGTGTTATTACTCCACTATAGGATAAACCCTCACCCTCTAATTTGAGAAGTCAATTAAAAAATGGGAAATGGGGGAAGTATGACATTCAGATAATTATAATAAATCTGTAAGTATTTGTGACTATGGATGAGTGCATTAGACTATTTGACTTGTGTGAGCTTAACATTAAATCTCACACTTGGCAACTTCTGGCAGAATCAACATAAATCAAATAAACTGAGAATATGTCTTACAGTTTCCCAGAAGCAAAAGCTGTGTCTCTAACAGCCAGAACCCCTCTGCCAGTTTCTTTATTGTGATTCTCCATTTTAGACTAATTACAGAAGTAGAAGATCTTCCCTTGCTGGCCTTCTCTGAAAGTTGTTTTTTTCCAGTCATTTGTTGTCTTTTCTTCTCTAGTACATTCACGTTGTCAAGAGCCAAATACTCTCGAAAACCAACTTTGTTTATTTGTGCGCAAGTTATTTTTGGTGAAATCAGGATATTTTTGCTGCAATGATAAATCTCTGAGGGAATATCTAAATGGTTTCATAGCAACATGCTGCCCTTTGTAAATATGAAAGTAGAGAATTCTATAGTTGTACCTATGATATGTGCAGGAGGTTTCTGTGTGTGTCATTACTAAAGGTGCCCAGCTGCATTTTATTTGGAACATAAATAGGGGTCTTGTAATCAAAGAACTCTGTCCTTTTAAGGAGTTTTTGCATGAAGAGGTAAAATGTTTTCCAAATGTGAACATCTCCGATAATCCGTTGCTGTGGGTGGAAAGTGTGCACTGGGTGTTTAGGCCTCAGCTAAAGAGACCAGTGGTTTGTGGGGAATCTGCTGCATGATGAATATAATACAGGTGTGATGGTCTCAGTCCTTCTTTTGTTTTCTTTTCTATTTTTTCTTTTTTTTGTGTCGTATCTGATTATGTGCATTGTCTTCTGGTAAAGAAATCTGTTGCCCGGAGACAAGCAGCTGGTATGACAGGTAAAAGGAGTCTGCCTAAGATTTAGGGAAAGAAGACTGACTGAAGTGATTCGAGACAGCACAAGCATGTGAATACACAGATGTGAACAGATGGCAGTGGAAATAGTAATGCTGTGCACACACAGAACGCATTTTCTCCGTCTCAAACATATTATTATCATTATGAAGGGATTACTCACTATTAATGTTTTTGTCTGAAGTATAAGTTCTTATTTCTTCTAACTTTCTCCAGCTTTCTAAAATGCACTGAAAATTTAACCAAAACTATTTAAAGTAGGTTCTCAAATTCCATGTGGGTATGGTGACTTATATCCATACTCAACATCAGATAAAAGGGAAATGGTGTTTTCTGATGCTTCTGTCAGACTGTTTTCTGTCCATTTCCTGCTAGCTTTTATCAGCAAACAACTATTACCATGGAGAAAAGTAGAGTTGCTAGTTTTTCCTAACATCCCACTTGCACCACTGCATGTGTCTTTTTATAGGCTGTGGCAGGTAATCACTGAATCATTTACGAGTGGTCCAGCAGGCTTATTACCAGATGTACTAAAGTTCTCTCAGCTGTTTTGATACCATCCCCCAATTGAGTGGGGAACACAGAATGTCTTCACAAGGCAAAAAAAACAAAAACAAAACAAAACAATGCATGGTTCAATTAAAAAAGGATGCATGGATGTAAATGTTAAATGTTAAAGAAAAACTTGTCTCTCATTGTTAAAGCCTGAAAATCTGCAATGTTGTTTTACATTTTCTGCTCTCAATGCTGATTAATTTTAGCATTGGAATAATTACAGTAATTAATCTTAGCTGGTCATTAAGTTCTCAAGCCTAAGGCTTTCATCTTAATTACTCTAATCGGATCTTTGTGAACATATTAAGAAAAACTCCACACTAGTGTTTTTTCACTTGCATACTTCATAACAAAAAATCAAACACAGATAATTCAGTAACACATTGTCAATCCCAAAATGGGAAAACTTGTTAATTAATTTCTGTTCAAATAGTTGATGTGAAAGATTTTTGCTCTTTTAGAAATTGTGGTCCTTATATTGTCGTAGATTTTTTCAGACTGACACGAGATGACTTGAAGTTGATCACTGAGCATTGCCGCCTCACACCAATAGGGTTCTTGTTTTTGGATCCTTGGGGGACTGCTAGTCTTTTTGGGTGGAGTCTGTATGTTCTTCACCTGAATGCATTTGTTCTCTCCAAGTACTCCGGCTTATTCCAAAAGTCAGAAAACATGCAGGCTCTGCATCATCCACTGCAGTGAATGTGAGTGTGTGCAGTTGTTGGTCTCCGTATTGGCCAGTGATGGACTGGTGACCTGTCCAGGGTATACCCAGCCTCTCACCCACTGATGGGATAGGCTGCAGCTCCCCCCTTTTAATAAGCGTTATCGATCGATGGATGTTTTTAGAAGTGCAACATTGTCAAATTAAATCAAAATAAAATGAAAGTCTATGGTTTGAATTTGGTACATTTACAAAATGACTTTGAGACTGACAGTCCACATGTGCAGCTGCTGCTCTGAGACATGAAGGGGGAACATCAAGTAATCATGACCACAGGGCTATTCTGTCGACACTCTAGAGAAGAATTTAACCATGCTTTGTTCATGCCATTGCATTTCACAGTGCTTGCTTTTCTCTCTTTTTTTTGAATGCATGGAAAATGTTGCTAACTGAGCAACAATGATCAGAAGTTGTAAGCAGTCTGGAGTTCAACTTGCTGCTGACAAATCAGATGGAAAGGCACAAATGCGTGATAAATAAGAAGAAATTCACAGAAACGGTTAAAAGGCAGACAGTGACTTTTGTTTTGTTTAAAAACTACTAAAGGTTTTATATTTCATTTAAAGTGATACCAATGTAAATTAAAAAGTTACGAAAGCCCCAGCATCACACTCAAACAAAGTAAACATTATCTCCCGGAAACAGACAGTAGAAGGAAGCAACAGTGGAGTGATAGAGTTCTGTGAATGGGGGTTTGGGGGATGCTTTGCTTCTTTCATAAAGTAAAACATTGAGGTACAGATGTCAAGGAAGAGAGAATTTGATTAGCCTAATTTATTCACAAGAGCATGTAATTGTTCTCATATGTAGGTGACGTAGATTTGTGTGCATAGGAAACTTTCCACCATTCTCTCAAGTGAAAATAAATCTTTGTGGGAGCTTAAAGTAATTTCCCAGTTGATCAATGGTATGAACAGAAAAAAACCTTCAGATATCCATCACATTAACCCTGAAAATAGAAAATTATGTATTACCTATATTAAACTGGAATATTGGCATGAAGTGGGCCTTTTGGTGAATGGCTCTCTTACAACAAAGTCATTAAACTAAGGTTTTCTTTCTGTCCATTCTAAGTCATTTGAAATAAATAGTATTACTAAAGAAACTAGGGCTAACTAATGATGTTTTTTCATTAATTACTTGATAAAGGGAAATATGTGCAAACCATTCTGTTTCTTTTAACGGATTTAACAAACCTAATAAATAAAAAAAACACTATGAATGAAACGTTGCTGTTGCTTTCACTGCCACACTTCATAGTTCAGGCGATTTTCCTCTAAGTAGCAGCTACTTGTAACCGTGGTTACATGTGAGCCAAAGCTCTATTCAAATCAATTCATGGACTAATTCTGATGCAATTACAGCTTTTCTCAACTTAATTTAGTGTGCAGCCAACCTCGTGTTTGGGTTGACGAACCACAATGCGTTCTATCTAAGTGCAGCTCGCTTTGAATGATTGTTATCTTGAATTCCATAAGTGTTCATTTTCCTGCCTTTTCTTTCCTGCCTTTTTGCTTCAGTTAAACAGTGCAATAAACTAAGTGTGTGAGAGATCAGAGAGCACAGATACAGATCGAGGACCCACCACATCACTTTATCTCGTCCCCCGAAGGTGCAATCCAAATCAAATGTAGCTGAGAGATAATCGGGGCTGTGGGTTCCCACCGTCTGACTGGACGGGACACACATTCCTTCATTTTTCCAGCCGTTTTATCTTCTCAGATAAATTTTTCCCCAGGGTTCTGAAGTCACAGTGTAAATACATACTGACGAGTATTTACTATAGTGGTAATGGTGGTAGAAGAGGTAGCTTATTATCAAGAAGTCTACCTACTTATCTAAGTCTGTACCTACAAACTACATTCGTGCACGCATGCTCTCGGCAGCCACATTTTTATTTGGAACTGTGTTGTTTTTTCATAACTTTAAGAGAGGGAACTTGTGTGAGGAGTCTTTAGTGAACTCAGTGTGTGTGTGTGTGTGTGTGTGTGTGTGTTATTTGATGTGGCTTGGCTGCATTGATGCAGAGCCGTTTGAGGGTTTCCCAAGAGCAGGCTACCAGGCCAAAGAATTCAATAGGCAGAGACAGTCATTGTTTTGGGAAAGCTTCCACATAATTTTGACTGTTTGCATTTGTGTTTGTCTGCAATTGAGAAATAGAATACTAGTGTGAAAAAGAGATGCAGAGATTAAAAGAAAAAACTAACTAGACTCATGAGTCTATGAAAAATCACCTGTTCGGCTCAGTGTAAAGCATGCATTCATATTCTCCACACACACACACACACACACACACACACACACACTGAAGCTTACAAACACTCCATCCTCACATGTAAGCTTAGAGAGAATTTCTGTTCTGCTGCACATTAGATCCTTTCTCTCAGGATAGAAAGCACCAAAATGCACTTCGCTTTTCACGAGTATAGTTTTGATCATCATAATTCATTGATATGGGCTGTCTTCACAGGCTTTTGAGTCAAATACCCATTAAGTCAACAATTCACCATTGAAAAGCAATTTTGATGACACACAAGTCTTTTGCTTGAAGTTGTCTGTGGGGTCAATACTGTGCACACTGTAACAGACGTTGAGAATGAATCCACTGGTATTACAGCCCTCACTTCTGCTATGTTATTCTGCCTGACACTAGTTACAGCACAATGTGAAAGATTAAATATTAAAGAGCGGAACAACAGCAGAAACTCTGGCTGGCAAAGGAAAACTGTTCTGCTGTCAGAAGATCCCTCTTTTCAGGGTGAATTAGATAAAAATAAAAATGAATCTCTAACAGGCCTAACTTGGATGGACAGAACTGTGGAGCCCTTTAATGATTAGTAGTAGAGATGACACTTACAGTAACACTTATATGACTATTATATTCAGCCACCTGCAAAGTGTTAAAATGGCACAGTTTTATCATCCTCATTCCCAATAAGTTGATCTTCTTCTTATTCATGTTTGTATGAAATAAAAGATGATCCAAAGTATACTCAAAGGAAAGAGGATATCACTCATTGGCCCACACAAACTTCAGTCACTGTAGCAAGCAAGCCAGTCGAGTTGTTTCATATTGGGTGTAAATAATTCACGCAGAGCAGAAACGACTCATTCATTCAAAATCTAGATATTTGGTAAATGCAGTCAATTGATTTATTTATATATTTACTCATTTAAGCTGTTTTTTAATACAGTGAATCTTTTTAAACTTTACATGAAGTTATACTCCCAGACAGAAATCAATCGTAGAAAAAGTGTCACTCGAATTTACAAAATAGAGACCTCTCACAATTCATGTTTCCTTTGTGAAAAACAAGTGTAAGTATTCCACTGCTCCACAGCCATTACGGCTGTTTTCCATTGCACATGCTTCAGTAAGTTAGCTTCTTATAAGGGACATGATAATATAACATTAGAAAACACGTCTCTCTCCCTCATTGCGTTTAGCAGCATGAATAATCAGTCCGCTGTCTCAGCACTGACTGGAATGTCGAGACCCTGCACGATTGGGCCCGTTAAAGGAAAATCGGGGTGTTCTCTGGGTGTTTGTGCTTGTGTGGCTGTCTCAAGGCCATAAACATGATTCCAGAGGGGTGTCCCTTTCCATCAGGCCTGGCCTCTAAAATCCTCCACTCAAATGCAAGGCTGCAACAGAGATCTTCACACACTCCCTCAGACACATAAATAATACCGTACTTACTGCGGTTTTTGATAAAGGAGTGCCTTGTGTAGGCTCTCACATCTCTACTTTTTCTCTCATTAAGCACTTAACTAGTCAGCTAGTGAGGCATGAAGCTTAGCAGGCAGTCTTCAGCCGTGCAGTAAGTACTGAATGTACCAGTCCTGACTGTTAAGGTCCTGGCTCCACAAAGTTTTATCAGCTTTTCAAAATAACATTCAAACGTTATTTCGTTACTGTGGTAGCTGTACCTATCAGTCTGTTTTCACCTTGGATGAGACTTTGATGCTCTTGGATTTAGAAATGTGTTTTGAGCAGGTTAATTGAAAACTGCTATATGTTTATTTGGGTGTTACTACATCATGCCACTTAAACCTGTTTGTCTTAATGAATTTCCGCCAATTAACATTTTGTTATGATCTCATTCCACCAACCTGGAAAGGATTGTAGAGTGGCACTATTTGTTTGGCCTCTCCTCTCTCCTTTCCCAATGGCATGGTATGCCAGCCCCATACTCTAATCGTTTACAGGCATCTATGTGCTTGTCATCTCATTTCAAGTTTCATTTGACTGCAAATCCATCATCTTTATATCTCCCTGTGTTGAGTCAGCCTTATGCCATACATCAAACACAGACAAGGGAACAGTATCAAACCCAACACCACAGGGAGCCAACCAAAGTGAAAAACTGCCTCGAATTCCTCTCACATTTTTGTCTGCCTGACAATGTCTGTATGTGCCGACTATGTGGAAAACAGGAGAAAAGTAATAAAAGGGAGACATTTAAAAAAACAAAAACACAAACCCAAGATGATCAAATGATGAACGTGACTTGAGATGAAGGGATAGAGGGAGAGAAGCCTAGATGGAAATAGCTCTGTTTACCAAAGTGGGCGGATGGGCAGCATATGAAAAGGCAGTGTGGGACGATAACAGAGTCCCTTTCCTCTGGCAAGTAGCGTTATAGTTAGATCATTAGTCCTTGATATTGAGTCAGTTATTGTTAAGGGTTATTTATGAATTGGCCTACACTTGCCCTTGGACTCACGTGGCTCCTAAAATAGAAAGCATGTTTTCATTTTTTTCTTTTTACTTTTTTCCATATCATATTTATTTGTCACAGATTTAAAACACGAGGCAGAGCAAATTCATACACTTCAGAGTGCATTGAGTATTACGCAGTAATCGCTTTGTTATTGCCTCTAAATTATAAACCCTCACGGCTACCAACCCATTACACTTTCAGCTGCTCAGATAATGTGGCTGTATCACAACTGAGGGAAAATCTTGTTAGCCTGAAGAAACATCAGAATGTTTTATTGGTGAGACCCTAGTCCAAGTGAAATAAAAGCAGCCTCTGCCATGTAGAGAGACGTACACACAGACATGGGTTTGGATGGAGATGGCGAATGGAAAACAAGGCTTTCTTTGAGCAGATTTTAATTAGCAATGTTCATAGCTTGGCTGTGTTCTTTATGATTGGACCACTGAAAGCCTTTTTGTTTGTCTAATGAAACACATTGAGGGGTATGTTCATGAGTTAAAACTGTGCTCTCCTTTGTGTACTTCAGTGTTTCAGTCAATTTTCTTTGCATGTATCTGTTCTGTCAGTAGGTGCGTAGCCTCTTTTTGGCATGCTAGTGTTCCATTGGCATAAGCAAATACCCAAAGCGGCAGACAGAGATGAAAGAAATTGTAGAGCTTTGTTTTCCATCCTCTACAAAAAAGTTGTTTTAGGTAGGCAGCCATTCCCCCTAATTGCTGAAACAGGGTCAGGTATTTGCCCGTCCTGCTCGTGATTTACTGTATTTTCTGTGCCCTGTAATCTGAAATAAGATCTGCGGTGGAGGTCAACACAACCTCAGATAGACCACATAGACTGTGTAATGCATAGTTTTTTATGGGATCCTTTTATAAACACATCTCATACAAAATCCACTAGCTAATCTGAAAAGCTACCGACAACATTTTCCAAAATGAAGCCCATCAAATTTACAAATAAGTTAAGATCCAGAAGTAAGTCATCATGGCTGAGCAATATTGATTTTTTAACTCTGTGGATGAAAAATATTTACGTGTTACATTTATGCGATAAAGCAGAGTTTGTTCTTTTATCCACATTTGATGAAAGGTTTATGAACATTGGAGTATCTTTTTCAGGACATTATTGTTTACAGTAACTGAGTATCAGATTACTGATAAGTAATAAGTTTGTTATCAGAATAGCCGCTTTCACTGGCCATGACAGTTCCATGACCACATATTGAATATATTAAATGTCACCGTAGTCGCTATAGAAAATGTAATTTTATAAATTGAATTAACTTTATACCTGTTTATTGATGACCTGTGAAACAATATCCACAAATGTCGAGAAAAATGTTTTTTTCTTTAAGAGGGTGTTACTCATTTATAGCTATTAACAAATATTTATTCCATGTGTTTTTCAAAACAACTGATGTTACAAAAGTTACATCCAAGTGCATATCCATTTAATCATATTCTTGCATCCCTATGGGCAGAAAAGATGCTCGATGGCATTGTACATTCACTGGAACATACCAAAAGAAAGATTACCAGAGTTCAAATTGCAGTTGTTAAAACATTTATTACAATATATGTATGTTCACTTCTTATAAACAAAAGGCTGCCTGTGACTCACGCTTTAATGTCCTCAGGCATGGGCATTTTTGCAAGAATTCCAGGCAGTCTTATTTCTGATCTTAAATAGTGGGTTACTGAGACTGCAAAGGGGGTCAAAGTGCTCCATCAATAGCTTTGTGTACTGTGCGCGAGAACAATCAGTTCTTTAGCAGAGCTCCTGCACATGAATACCTCCCACCGGTTAATTGCTGCTATGGCAATGGAATAGAGAGGGAAAGTGGCATTAGGTGAGATTTTTCTCTTTTTTGCACAAAAGTAGACATAGTGACACTGTCAATGTTTGTGTGAGAGCTGGAAGTGCTTCTATGAATGTAGGTCAACACTTTCCCTTTTATCATCACACTTGCTGTTTGGAGCTAACAAAACACACTTGTGCCGCCGCGTTGGGCAAAGTTACCAATACTGACAAGATCTCAATATAAGTCACATTGCAGAGAAGCAAGTTTTTAATGAAAATTTTACAGCATTAAATGGTCATCATGTTTCTGCTGTCCCCAGTTACGTGTCAAAGCATGTAAAACATAAACAATTTGCAAATAATTCTATTTAATTGGAAATCAACATTCTAATTCACTGTGATTTTAACGGGATTATGAAAAAGTTCTTTTTTATTTAAATTTTTGTATTTTACAAAAGCTCTGCTGTTAAATAATTTATTCTAATTCCTCTCTGTATCTTTTCACCATGCTGGAGCGGCGTCCTTTGGCAAATTTCCAGACAACATGGGTCGGTGAAGCCATTGAAACATATCTGAGTTTGCAAGGCAGTAATAGGATGCCTTAAATGAGTTGTGTTTGAGAGAGAGGTGCTCTCTGAGAGTTTTAAGGACAGAAGAGCTCCCCGAAGGACAGAATAACTTCAAAGACTTTTTATATCACAACACAGAAAGAAAGAACAACTGTTTTAACAGATCCAACTGTCTTTTAAGTCCTCTATCACATATCGACACAGGAAACTTCCAGAGTTATTGTCAATCTAGTCCTAATGTCGAGATGATGATGTCAACATTGTTTTTTAATCTAATATTCTATCAATGTTACTTTTTTAATAACTAAATGATTTTTGTTTTGTATAAACTGTTTATCTTACCACTGGACATAACATACAGCTAATCGTATGGATTACATCAACCACAGTACAGTTCTTAACATGATGAAGCTCCTCTTCTGTCACCTATAAATACCCATAGATCCTTTAAAAATCCTTATTTGCCTACATTGTAGGTTTTAAAATGTGTGGTTTCAATGAATTTTTATTTAAGAACATTTCAACTTAAAAAAAAATCTACTGTAATTATAGGAATAATAATCTTTTGACTGCTTTTTATTTCTTTACCTTCTTTACCTGCTGTAGCACTTACATTTGGACAAATAAAGGAATATCTTATCTTTTTATTTCCCTAGCCGAAAAAAATGATGTGAAAATATAGTTCAGATTACAGATATAATCAACAATGTTATCTTGAGCATGTCTCAAAGGGGGATTGCGTCTTCATGATCTAATGATGCTGTCAGGGACAGCTGCACGGGGCTGCCAGTTGCCAGCAAACCCACCTGCTTCGCATGTGCAGTTTTCATTTAAACCCCTCAAAGGGATTCCCTGGGTCCTTTCTGTGTCCACTGCCGCTCTTGTCTTTTGAAGTCATGATCCTGTGTGTTTTCAAGCATTACAGTCCTTATCCTTTAGCCTTATGGTCATGTCATGTCATGTGTTTGATCCAAAAGTTTGTTTGAAGTTATTAAAGGAACTTTTATTTCAAATGTGGGTCCCTGGCAAAACCTGTTAGTTGTATATGATCCAAAGCAGTCATTAACAACCAATGAGGATCCAAACAGATCACGGTGGAAGCCTATGTATTAATCAGAGTTGTCCAGATCACTGAAGTCAACTGTCGATTTGAATGGACATCTGCATCAGTTGTTGGCAGAAGCTGCCCTTACAGGGCAGTTGCACTAATTCAATTAAAAGCCATTGAAGGAGAAGAAGACTATTCCCAGGCTTACTTAATACCATCAGTTAGGAGTTCCTCTGCCATCTGACTAAAATCCCACACCCAATCTGTATGATTCACACAGGAAAATATGCCGCTTTGTCTTGGGCTCAACCAAGTCTTCGGAGAAGTTGGCACTGGGGCAGGAAACAGTAGTTTAGGGTATGCTAGTGGGAATGCAGACAGTAGGGCTACGGGTTGTTCTTCTAGATAAGCTTTAGCATGAGGTATTTTGAATGAAAACTCATGCAATTTCATATCAGCTTATGGCAATGTCTTTGGAGTGAGACAGTTGGTCTGAAGAGGGATATGTTATTGAGCATCAAAGAATATTTTCGGGGGCTGTCTCCATATGAGGACAAAGCTTTCCAAGTGTGTATAAAAAGAAAATCTTTGTTTTTTATGATACTGTTTGTAAAATGTGGATTTATGGTTTCTGTCAAGGATATGGACTGGTTAGACAGAAGAATGAAAAACAAATGGTAGTGAGTAATGACACATTATTCTTGTCAGTTTTTAAAGAGAAGGGGATGTTCCCGGGCAAGGTAGCAGAAAGCCCAGTTGGTACGCAGATTTAAAATGTTTCTCTTTCATTTTCAAGTTCAGAATAGTCTTTTATCCTCTCCAGTATGAACATTTACATTGATGCAATAAAGGTCTTGATCCAATTTCATCTTTTTCAATGCTCAGCCTTTCAGATCTGATCATACTGTCATAGAAACAATGGACTTGGCAGGGCACTGTCAGACCGTCTGTCCTCTTTCTATAGCAAAGCAGTCTTTTGGATAAAAACAAATTACTTGCTCTTTCGAGGTCCTTTCAAACATCAGCATCTGGATGCCAAAAACTGGCATAGCTTAATTGAATTAAACTGTTCAAATCACCACTGTACCTCATCCATGTCATCGTTCAGTAATCAAAGTAACAGCGTATGCTATAGTGTACAGTTCAATAAGTCTAGTTTTAATTAAAACCTTATGCAGGCTGCTATATCTGCTGCATCTCTGACAAACAAGTAATGGCAAAATCCAGATTCAAGTGTTGTTTCTGAATGGATGGATAACACTCTGCAGTAGTGTGTGCATTTTGAACCCCAGTCGGATCATTTCTTTGTCTACACACAGCTCACCATGGAGACTAAAATACTTTTTGGCTCAGGTTGAGTGCAGATCTGCATGCGTGTGTGTGTCCATTTGTGTCTGAATCATTATGATGATTCTTATCATTAAAATGTTTTACTAAGCCACAAGGAAATTGGATCATTTCTGTGAAATCAAGAGAATGGAAGTACATTGTTTGGGCATCCTTTATTATTTTAAAGTACAGTATTCATTGCAGTGTCAGTTGGGATTACATTGTAAAGCTTTTTTATTGTTTATATTGCTTGTAGTAAAATTGTTTTCAATTGTTTTGATAAATTACAATTAATGTACACAGAACTATTTTGGAAGTTTTAGGAATGTTTACCTGCTGTTCATATTTCCTCCCCATAAGCCTCGCCCTTTGATAGAAAATATTATTTCCTTTTGATTACTCCCCAGTGTTACCCCAGTAATATTGCAGAGCTGAGTCTCATCAAATGCATTCCAAGCTTTGACTGAAGAAATATTACATTTACAGTTTTTAATTTGGAGTAGAAAGTTGAACTGGGACATTTGCAGCCCAGTAGAACAGATTAAAATGTGACCGTGCTCTGAAAATACACTGGAGAAAATTAGAGAAGAAATGTGAGGCTTTCCCTGAAATCTAATGTTTCCTCTTGGAACTGAATCATTGTTACAAAACTGTATGTGGATGGAGTACATAGTAAGATAGGCCATTTTAACCCATTTCAGTCCAACATATGTAAAGCAGCCTTGTTTGAGATTTCAGCTTTTTGGCTGATATTTTACTCATCATTGTATTGATAATCAACTCACTGAAAGTCAAATACTTTTTAAAGACTAAAGCTCATTAAAGCTACGTTTGTTGAGTCTAAAGAATTATCATTCTCTCCCCCAGGTCAGAGTCAGGAATCTCCAAATTTACCCATCGTCTATCTCTGAAAGAACGTCCAGCCAAAGCAGAGAAGACTTCATCAGAGAGACCATCATCCTACAGGAGACGATCTCTTAGTGTGGACTGGTAAGACTAAGGAACCACTCTTAATGAATTTACACACCTTATTTCAGGATTATTTTAGAAATGAGCAGCGGCTACATTGTGCTTGACCAGTGTAACTTCATGAAAAATACCAGGAAGGGGTGGAAATACAGGTGCACATTGCACCTTTTTAGATAGGCAAATACTTTTCTTATCACGCAGAGATACAGGAAATTCACTCTTTGTAAGAGAGACAAGTTTAATGTTCCAATTTATGTAGTGTAGACCATGGTTGACGTGGATAGGGGGCTGGGGTTTTCGGTCAGGGGGAAGGAGAGTGGGCAGGGTGGTTAGAGGGTTCTTCTCTGTCTCTGCATCTTGGTTTCGTTGCAGAGCGCCAAGGAACTCTAGTGGCGCCGGCTCATCTTGCTCTTGTAAAGCTCCAGTCTTCAGGCAGCCGATGAAAGCAGTTTGAAAGCTTTCCATCACTAGGCATTCTTCCTGTCCCCACCCAGGGGAATCCTTCTCATTCACTGCTCCTGATGCCTGGCCTAAACTAATTTATCTACCCATTGATCCTGCTGTTCATCCATCTGGCATTTCCACTGAGCTTCCTGCAATGTGTTCTTGGCTTTTCCTTCACGATTTTCTCACCATTGGGAACATGGGTCTGGGTTTGAAATTATCTGAATCTTCCTGTGCACCTCATTTTTCAAGCAAAACTGCACAGTCACATTTCCAAACCGTTCTGAGGTTTGCAACCGACGTGCACAGACTACAGTAGCTACTCAGTGTAGTTGCTTTGCGGTTTGTGGAGTTACAGGTGTGTCATTCTCTGCAGTCCTATCAAATCGTGCTTGGGCCCGGTGTGAGGTCTCTCAAGGTCTTTTGTTGGCCTTATGAGACCAACTGTGTGGTCTCAGATTGACACTGCAATGTGTGGTCTGGCTGTAGAAATGTGGTGTTAAGTGTATGAGCCGAGGTGTATGTGAAGTGTGAGGTCCTTTAACAGCTCCATGTTTTTCTCCCATGTTGCCGGAGAGGGGACCTGGCCTTTAAAGTTCAGGCCCTGATTGATGTGGTCTGGTTTTAATGAAACACAGTGGGTACATTGGACATGCTCAGTTACGAGAGAAATGAGGGGGGCTCCACAACAGCTGGATTCTGACTTTCTCCGGCTTGAGCCACTATTACAGAAGTGTGACTCGCAATTTGTGACATAATAAATACAGGACCCTGGGAGAAGACATTCAGGGTTGACAGTTGAGTCATGCTGCTGGACGGGAAGTAAGGTTGGTCCAACTCCTGACTAGACCAGAGCAGTTCCTCTGGAATGCACAGTCAACAGGCTGGTCGGATGGAAAACACATGCACTGCTAACATCTTTTGCAAACATCTTGAGTTAATTGATATTTCAAACTGTTCAACATTCATGGAGATTCCGGTTTTCTGTCCCAACCTCTTGGTTTATTCTTTCTGACTGGGTACTTTTCTGGAACTTCAGAGCTGAAACAGTGCAGAATAGCTAAGCAGCTAACCAATCCTTTAGTAACCAAAAGTGTTCAGTTATTTTCTACAGGCTATTCAAGACCTAAAACCTAAGATTTCATCTTGCTTTAAATTCTAAAATAATTTATATTTCATCAAATGAGATGTTTATGGTTGCTTTATTAGTTTATCTTTATTTTGTAAGTTCAATACTATTTGGCATTTTTTATTTTTTACAGAAAAATCAGTGATGCAGTGTCAGACTCTGAGCTCTACAATTATGAGAATCCATGTGTTAATTTAGCAGCAGGTTATCTCATCAATGTTCTCTAAAATATATATTTGCAAACAAAGTTGTTATTCATTCATTGCAAAGCTCTTTATTTTAACAAAGCCATCCAATTTACTATTTTTTAGCCTTTGTAAAGCTAGGCTTGGCACCTAACCTTATGTGTTAAAAGATCTGTGAATTTTGGGGATCTTTTTGTCAATATCTCCTCTACTGATTCGTACCGCATCAATACTTAACCTTAAAAATACTGTTGAAAATGTTTTAACAGTTTTAAAAAGTCCACTCACAGTTCATTAAAACAGATTTTAGCGTGTTTTTTTAAGAAATGATTTCATGGAAATGTAGAATGTATTTGAAAACAAATCTCTAAATGTGTTTTAGAGGTCTACCAGGTCTGCCCTCTTAATAACTTGCACACTATGCATGATATGGAGTCTGAAGATTTCCAGTAGTCAGAGTCAGTACTGCAGCTATAAAGGGACGGTGGCTGTTTTAGCATGGGGCCAGCAAATAACACTTTTTTTCCCACATCCTCTCTTAGTGATATAGAGACGGTTTCTGCTCTTTGCCAAAATCCCAGAGCAAAATAGAGAGGCAGACATGCATATCAACCTGACAGTTTTTACTTCCCAAAACAGTTCTCCTGTGCCACTCCTGGAGAGGAAACTCTATACACGTGCTTAAAGATCATCGTGTAATGTTTCATTCGGCACGTAGAGCACATTCACTTTAGAAGTAAAAGCTGAACAGAAAGAGTGGAGTTCATACCACACCGGCAAGGGTTTGATTGTAGAGTGTGTGGTTAGGCAGTATGCACTGAGGGGCTTAAATGCTCCCGGTCTCCTGAAGACCCTCTGCTCTGCCTGGTGCCAGCCTGTCTTCAGGGATAACTCCATGCTGACAGCACTCTGAGGGTGATGTTTGTGATACTTTGATGTCAGGAAAGAAAGTAGCCTGCCCCTCTCTCAGTCGTTATTTTAACACAGGCACACACTTGATGAGTGGCAGAAACTCATGTCTGCACATCTGATTTTCTCCTTGATATTCATGCTCACACATATACATGAGCAAACACACATTGTAATACTTAGCACTGAGTTAGACTGGGTGTGATGGGGGGAGGAATGAGGCTGGTGCTAATTCCTATGAGCTGTGCACAAAGGGAATATAAAAGAACACAAAAAATCACTAATATATCAGTGGAAAATAAAAGGGCGATACTCAGAGGGCCTGGGTGTAAAGTGGTTTTGGATAGTCTGCCACTTGCCTCATTTGGTTCTAATTTGGTTTACTATTACCCACTTTTTCTTTTAGAATTTTCTCCTTAAGTTCTTTCCTTTCTTCTATAGCTGAAGAACGTCAGTTCAAACAAAACCGACAAATTAGGAGGTTATAAATGCCAGTCACATTTCTTTTTCTAAACTTTAATCAGAACATATTAAAGAAATATTACAGATCACTGCAGGATGGGGATGACCCCTGGATCAAATGGCATGTCTGATTAATTTTTTCTGCGTGGGTGCAGACATAAAAATGTGTTAAACATTAAAACGCTTTCCTGTATGCAGACAGATTGTGTAAAACTTAATTCCAGCTTGTTAAAGACAACAACCAACTCAAATGTGATTAAAAAGATCATTACATCACTGTAAATATCCTGTCCATTGTGTTGTTGACATTCCTCAAGTAGGCCTATTATTACCATTATCACATAATGGATAGATTTTTGGGTACTAAAGTAACTTTGAATGATTGTTCTAATCATCTCCATTCACTTACAGCTGAATGAAAACTATTCCACGTCGTTTGCCTAAGATGTTTTTCGTTCAACTTCCATGGTTAATTCACTCCAACAGTTTATTTTCATGTGTGTATTTTCTAACATGCTGCAAACTAGTGACATTAATGTGAAGGATTTTAGTTTTAATGCCAACATACTGAGGTAAATTTAGTCCAGTATAGAGAGATTAGTGACTAGTGACTTTAACTTTTAGATAGAACAAATATAGTATATATTTATTAAATATTTATTCTCAAATAATTTGGAAGGCAACTGTAAACAAGAATAGAGCTATTGTACTTTACTTCTGAGGTCAGTTGAAGTAATATTTCTGGACCAATTTGTCTATTACTGCTCTCTCAACTCTTTAGATCATCTACTGTTTGGCCTGCAATACTTATTTGTTGAGGCTTGGCTTCTGGAGAAATGAGAGACCGCAGATTCCAGTCCACATGAGGGAATAGGATTCCTGCAAACCACCACTTTTGGATCAGTCCTGTGCTGTTTTGTCCTTAGCATTCACACGCATGTGCACACACAGAAACACAAACCTGCACCGTAATGCAGCTTTACCATTCACACTACACTAAAAAAGATGAATGCATGTCACATCAAATGCAAAGAAATGTCCTCCCTATGGTTTACAGAAGTTAACGTGCAAGGTCTCAGGCATACATGCACCCACACACAAATAAATACATGCCAGTGTAATACACAAGCATGCAAACACAGAACGTGTTCATGACTCTGGATGCTGTGGGCTGCACTAAGGGAGATTTATGAGGCTGGCTCCCTCTTGTCCTGTGTGTCTCTGACTGATACTCTAGTTTCCACTCCAAACCTCAGCTCGGCACACACACAGAGGTGGTGATGGGGATGGTGGGCAGCAAGAAAGAGGAAGGGAGACAGACTGAAAGACAGTAGTTTTGTGTGCGGTGGGGTGACAGAAAAGACTGAAGTAGGTAAGAAGAGGGGAAGGGGGAGAAGAAAACTGGAGCAGTCTAACTGAGATTGAAGTAGATGAAAGAAAGAATTGAAAAGACGATGGAACTAGTCAGCAACAGAGATTACTTGAAAGGGCTGTAACTGAACTGATGTCCTGCAAGGTTTTGGGAAGTTGGGTGAGTTACAAGAGCAGGGAAGGGAATATATCCAGTTAATGTGGTCTGCAACTCTGTGTGTTTGTTTTCTTATAGGCATGTGTTTGCAGAAACAGCCAGTAGTTGAGAGGGTCAGCTACACACCCGCTAGTGCTGCTAAACTGAATAAAGAAAATCAAAGCTGATGGAAGTTTGTTAGACTTCATCAGTTGTTGGCAGATTGATATCAAAAGCGCAGAGACTAGGGAGCAGAGATCCAGCTGTGCATCAGTGTAGATTAATGTGGTGTATGAGCTCCAACAGAGTAAGTTAAAGTTATTTGCTTTTAAAGATCGATCAATAAATCTATTCTAATTCTTTCATGTCTTATTTCCCTTTCTTTTTCTACATTTCAACATGTGATTGCAACTATTTGCCACATCTAACTCATCTCTGATAGGATGAGATAAATTCTATAGTATGTTTAATTAAAACTAATCATATCTTGGATTCACTGAGCTGGCCCTCCCTTGGCTCAACTGACATGAAGCTGTCCACTTCAAGCTTTCAAAGTCATAGCCAGTCACAAAATGTGTGAGGAGGAGGTTTCATGCATTTGGATTTATTTAAAGAGTAATTTCCTACTAATTTAAAAACCTCCGAGGTGGTTTCCAAAGGCCAGTGAAGTTTGCTACAGTTTTTTCAAATACACAAAAAATTCACCGTCATGATAAAACAGCCATCCTGCAGAGACCCACACATCAGCCCACAGATGAAAGCACTCAGCCCTGTGAGGATCACTTTCACTGCGCTGGCTATTGCTCGGGCGACGTGTAAAAATTGTCGCCACAGTTTAACCCGATATACTTTGCTTGGCACAATATTTTTTAGCATAAAGAATATTTTTGTAACATTTGCAATCGCAGCAACATTTTGGGGTTTTAATGGGTTGTACAGACGTCTGTAGACAGACCTTGCATCAACGTGCCTGGTGCTCCACTGTTGGCGAAATACCATGAACATCACATAAGGCTCTGCGTTGATGTAACGGAGAGCATGCGTCAAGCTTTGCCTCCTACACAAAGAATAGTGTTCACATGGTGTTCAGTCGCTAATGAGTTCTTGGAGTCACCCTTTCCACTCTCCCTATCATTTAATCATTCATCCACTTTGGAGCATGCGTGTTTGAGAATATGTTTGTTATCATTTGTACAAAACATCTCTTACAAAAAGAAGAACAGTCTCCCACTCACCAGCCCAACCACCGCCCTCTCTCCCTATCACAGATAAATAGCCGTGGGACTTTAAACATGGCACCCGGCCGGCGTGTGACTGAGAGAATGAGCCAACTGGTGGCTTCAGTTGCCAGGGGTCGCCCCCACCCTTCTCCTCTCCCTGGCTGAGTGGGTAGCATATGGTGGCCCATACAGGGACCCCATTGGCGTGACACACACACACACACACACATTCACATACTGAGAGAGACACACAGGGCCTGGAGCCACCCAGGCTGGACCCACGATCACCGTGGGAGACATAGTGTCACCAAACCTCCGACAGAGGAGGGGTTGTGAGTATGTTTGTGTGAGGGCGATCCCACCTTAGAAGCGCCCCCCCCCCCCACCCCCTTCTGAGAACGTCAGCCATTGCTC
Organism: Menidia beryllina; assembly: GCA_013363375.1. Taxonomy (NCBI): domain Eukaryota; kingdom Metazoa; phylum Chordata; class Actinopteri; order Atheriniformes; family Atherinopsidae; genus Menidia; species Menidia beryllina. The sequence goes on from JABUIW010000056.1 coordinate 6,696,335, forward strand.
GCCATCTCATCCCCATGGTGACTCCGCTGTTGTCTCTGCTCATCAAAATTAGAGAGATTTACCTCTGCATGCACACAAAACACATGCACACACACAGAGCCAACAGGTGGCAGGCCTTGCTCAGCACAGCAGGCTGGATTCAAAGGTTAAACATACTGCTCACTTTTTCTCTGCCATTCTCCCAAGGGAGTGCAAGAGAAAGTGAGAAAAGGGGAACAAGATGAAAGAAAGGGGGAAAAGACCAAATAGAACCATTAGTCTGTTCATGGGAGCGTCCAGTATGGTATTACATGTACTTTGGATCCACACTGGTGCGCCTAATACGCACAAGTGTGCAATTCTCCTGTTTAGCTATGCTTTGTGTGTGTCTTCACAAACACACCAACTAACAACCACTGTATGAGTCATCTGTGGTATTGGTCATCAGCACAGACTTGTCACAGTCGGCCAGGATATTTGTTTGTTTTTTTTCTCACATCTGACAAACACATCACAGATCACAGGAAAACAGGGGACACTCACTCTAAACTAACAACAAAAACAGATGAATATCATATCAGCATTGCCAGCTTATCAGAAGAGGAAGTTAAGACCACAGCGGATTACCAAAAAGGATGAGTCACCAGGAGAAAACATGTTGTTTAGCTTGTGTGAATCTGCCGATAGCAACTGGTCTTTTATTTAATCTGATTTTTAACTTCATCTGATGTACCAGTGGAATGACACTGCTGCTCGCACTGCAACCATCTCATCTCATCATCCCAGTAAAAGCTTATATTCAAAGTGTTGTTGTTGGCCTTGCAGTGATGGGAACTGCATGCGTGTTGTGTGTTTTAAAGACGTGAGGCCTTCATCTGTTACATGCATGAGAAGCTGTGGGTCACAGTGTCGGTATGGCCTCATGTTGCCTATAAGCTGATAAGAGCCAAGGCAGTTCCAGCGAAACTGCCCCCCCTCCCACCATCAGGCCCCTTTCTCTGTCAGCCTCTCCCTCTCTGCATCCAGCAGCCCGGCTGCTTCCAGCCTGTCTGGTGCCAAGACTCAGATTTCAGAATTTCCTTCTACAAGCCACATTTAGAGCAGCTAGCATACTCCGTATATGTGTGCGTGTGCCTGCGCTCACATGTGCGGGTGTGTGTGCGTCTGTTCGAGGGAGTGGGTTTGTGGGACTATCTGCTTCTCTCACCCTCGCACCACACCGTCTCCAGCGAGCACTGTCCTGGAGCCGCTCTCTGCCTTCTCAGCAGCTCTATCCATCCTCAAGATCTTTGTTTATCTTGTGGAGCCTCATCTACGCAGAAAGCAGATGTAATACATGTCAGCTAATATGAATGGTTCTGTGCGTGATAAACACGATTAGACACATGCTAACACACAGTAATGTTCCCACAATGTAAGACTGGTCACAGTCAAATGCTTGGAACAAAATGCTATGAGAGGAAGGAGAGCAGAAATAACTGATGATTTGGTTTGATAATTGGTTTCGGCATGAGACCTGCAGCCTCTTTAATGTGCCTTTCTGTCACCGATATTTGTCCACATATGCACGAGCTTCAAACTAAGAGTGTCAGCATGCTTACTCTCTTTTAAAATGTTTATATTTCGGTCTAACATTCTCTATAATTAGATCAACACAGACCACAGACTCTGAAATGAGCCACTGGAACACTGGAAAGTGTGGATTAATGAATCTTTAATTATTTAATATCTAATTCACATATGTCTGTTTGTGTTGGGTTTCATATAGATTCTCTGGTACCAGTGACAGAATGTTGGGTATATTTATTTGAATTCATAACCTTTAACTTTGCAGGCGGTCTGATTTATTCTAAAGTGCCTCCGACTTGTCCTTTTCCATCATGCTGTCATTAGCTGCTGTGCGTACTTGTGGGTGCCTTATAGCTTGCTCAGAAAATCCCACAAACTGTGCACTTTGTGCTACACTGGAACCTACAATTATTTAAAATATGCTTCAATCATAGGTTTTTCCCATCATGACTTTTAGTCCGTTACTAAATGTCTAGACTCTGTCTGCATGTTTTTGTTTACCTCTGACTCACGGACTTGAGGCCCAGACTGTTTTTTATTTTATTTTAAAGCTGATAAAACTAGTAGAACAGATGCCGTGTATTTGCATCTTGAGGCGTGTTGATTGTTTGTGGGAGTATTTGATGTGGTACCGATCAAGGGGCCAAGGATGGAGCCTGGCTCTTGGAAGAGGCTTTTGGTTTCCCAGAAATGCTACTTCCTGCTTCAAAACACTGGTAAAATTGTAGGAAATTGTGTGCAGACTTTAGGCCAAAATTGTGTTGGGTTTTTTGTATCAGTTTGAGTTTTACATCTCTGGCTCCTTATGTGTTTCCAATGGCAGTCCCAAACTGAGTGCCTCAGTCAAGTTTCAAGTGTGTCTTACTTTTCACTAACTAAACAGAGAAAAACGTGAGCATTATATTCAAACACTTTTACCTCTCAGTTTTAATTCAGTTATAATATTATAACCATAGCTTTAGGGAATTTTAATGTTTTATGCATCATCTCAGATTGTAAGAAAGGACGTTTCAGCCCAACCACCTTTGAAGCATATTTTGTGTTCACTGTGATCACCATACAGTACACACAGAAATACAGAAAGAACGAAGATATTCTCTCATTAAGAGCTGGTTTTGTCGCCTGTTTCAGTTTAGATTTTCTTCAGATTCAAATTTATTATCTTTCACATTTCAGGTCTTTCTTTTTCTTGGATGACAGGGAGCATGCCTCAGGCAAATGACGCCTCAGTCTCACGTGTGGGATAAAGCATCTCTTTGAAAGAACACGTAGACACACACACCATAATACAGAGAGCCTAATGTCGTCAGAGAGTGATGGGGCACCGTCCTGCCGACAGAAAAAAAGCGTCGTCTGTTCCATCTCAGGCAAATAACAATAAGCCTGGGGCCGCATTCCAATGGGCTTTCTCTTTGAAATGGGATACCAGCACACGCATTACAAATATATCTCTTGTTTTATCTTCCGGGCCAGGCCCATGGAAAAATTATTCCAAATACCTGCCGCGCTTTATCTGGAACCCTGGAATAGGTTAGGCCCAGCCGGGAACACGAGGATATCTAAAATAAGGCCTCTATTACGGGATGGAGTGGAGATGGATGGGACGGGAAGGGATGGGGATCGAGGGTATTTTAGGTGTATCGGCACTGTGAAAAAGGCCTTGTTGCGGGGGCTGATTTAAATTCTACAATGTGGCTGCCGTCAGCTGTTGCTCTAACTGCATGTGATTGGGGAGGGTTTGAGCGCGTATGCGTGCTCCTGTAGGCTTACACGTCCACTGCAGAACGGGAGTATAAATAACATTTTTCCTACAGATGCTCTCACCTTGACAAATCTGCTTTTGGCATGAAGCATTATGACCCAAACTAATGCCTTTATTTACTCAACTCCGCATCTCCCTGCTCAGGATAAAACCATCGATCCATCTCTGTACTCTGTACCATCTGTGTACTTTGCTCCAACAACGACGTTAGTCACTGCTCAAGGGGAAAATATTACAGTGCCTTTCAAATCAAACATGTATTCAAAATTGAAATGATCATCCAAGACATAAATCATTCTTTGATTATGTTCAGATGCATAAATGATTTAGGAAATCGGAAGAGGAAAAGAACGAAGAAATAAGTGGCCAAGAGAAGATGAAGGATAAGTCTAGAAGAGAGTAGATGGAGGGGCGATCACAGAGGGTTGAAGATTAGAGCAAAAACAAGTCAGAAAGATATCAGAGAAGGTGGGACAAACAGGAGGGAGTGCGAGCTGTTGAAAAAGGCTCTTTGAGGAATTCATTTATCTCTTCGCTTCTCTTTGGTGAGACCTGACACGGAGTCTGTCACCATCGCCTGCAGAGTCCTGCTGACACTTCCTTCAGCAGCTCAATGTGTGTGAGCACCATGGACCAGGCTACCCCTTGAAATGCATGTCATCTACATAGTTCCCATAGCAAAACTGAGAAGTGCAATATAATCAGCATACCAGTGATGCCAAGAAACTGGTGGTAAACGACAGTCGGCTTTTAAGAGAAAGGGATGATGCTGAGGAGTAATGCTGGCAAACTGGTGACAAGGCCATCATTTCTAGTTCAGGACGGCTCATATCATAACTAAGAATTAAAGGTGATGGTGGCCTACTAAGACGGGTGTAATTTACCTCTAAAACCATAAATCAGCAGCTCATTTTTATGTTCATTATAGAAAAATTATTATGAAAAATGCTTTGGAACAAGTGTACCTCAAACCCCTTTTGGGACCCAAAAGTTCAGCCAGCCAGCCAGCCGGCTTATGTAAGCCTAAAAAGCTACAGGATTGTTTTTTTTTTTTGTCTATGTCGTATAAGTGACTGGGATGTCTAGCCCCCTTTATTTCTCCCCAAAATACACAGAGTCCCATTCTTTCTGCCATCCATCACTACTGTTTCTAACCAATCTGTCCTTTAGGGCTGACTCCGCCAAGATGACACAGCCAATGAGAGTGGACCAGGCCCACCAGCCAACTCGAAAGTCAGCAAGCCTGTCCTCACCGAGCGCCGCCCGCCGCCTGTACCGCAATTTGTCTGGAAAGTTCCGTGTAGGCACCAACCCCCCCGTTCTGGAGGACAGTGTGGTGTCAGGACGGGGAGGAGACAAGGAGAGGCTGCGTAAAACCACCATCGTAAGTCAGAGAGGGAAAGAGAAGGAAAAAATAATAAGCCCAGGAACATTGTAGTCTAAAGATAGTCAGAGAGAATACATACTGGAGATCTGGTCAGAGAGCCTGACATAGTGAAAACACACAGTCACCTATATAACTACACTAAAGCATAACAAAAGCACAAGAGCTAAACTTTGCGAGTGTGTGCAGAAGGAGCAACTTACTCATGTTTCCAGCACTCTACAGTGGATGCCAGGGTGAAATGCCTCAAAAATATCAGCCTTCCCTGTTGAGTGGTGTTCATTTTAACTCTGTGTGATCTTTCCCTGCATCTCAGTTCCAGAGCAATGAAGCTTTGTTTGAGGCAGTGGAGCACCAAGAGTTGGACTTGGTCCAGCTGCTTCTTTCCCAGTACAGTCTGGAGGAGCTAGACCTCAACACTCCAAACAGTGAAGGCCTCCTGCCTCTTGACATCGCCATCATGACCAATAACGTGCCCATGGCCAAGCTTCTGCTGCGAGCTGGTGCCAAAGAGAGCCCACACTGTGAGTTGAGAAGCTCTGTCAAATGTTTGCAGCGGACGCTTTGCAATGAACATGCTTGTCATTTCTCAATTATCAGCCACATTCACATAAAAGAGTTATATTTCAGAGTAAAACAAGACCAAACTCATACCAATAACTTGATAATCCAAACTGTGCCTTCCTGTTTCTCCTGCAACCCTTTCCAAATAAGCCACAGTTGTTCAGTCTTAAACCTTAACATTAAAGATGCTAAAGTCTTAGACATAGATCTTGGGTTTTTTGCAGTTCCTGCTAACAGTCAGTCCTTTGGGGTGACCTTTTTAGGTTGTGCAATTGTAGGATGTGTAGGACATTGTAGGACCAGAAGTGGGGTATACAATTCACCAGTTCACTGAAGGGTCAACCCAGAAATTTAACAACCATTTACGCTTACACTAATTTCACTCATAAACTCATCACATTTAGTGATCACATTTAGTGATGAGTGTATATCATAAGATATTGGCTTGGCTTACTTTCACCTGGGAAGTATCAGGTTACTTTAATTACGTCGCAATATGTTATGTAAGTCTGTAAATCATACCTTAACCACCCACAAATCCAGCTTGGTGGGAATGTTAAAAATGAGTCATTAGAAATTGTTCCTCTTTCATCAGTAGACTGTATTTCGGTTTAAAGACCTACTAACTAAACCTGCAAGTCAGCTTAAAATAATGGCCGCCAGCAAAACAAATGCAGGTGTTTCCCTATGTGGCATGCATCCATCAGTCACACTAATAATTAATTAATCCCTATTGTTCCAACAGACAAACACATCTCTTGATGTTTACAGCTCCCATTAAAGAGATATTAAAGGCGTTGAAGGGGTGGTAATCATGATTCAATATTAGTCATCCTCATAAGCAGTTTTCATTTTCTGTGATCTTTGAGCCTCCACTCCCTTCCTCTGCTAATGATTAGAACTCGCCAGTAAGGCTCCCAGGCTGTTTGTGTTTGTACTTGTATACACGCACACACACTTATTCTCAAGAGCAGCTCCAGACATCTTATAAAGGTATCATTAAATAAAAAACACTCAAATGGAAAGTGGTGTTTACTGAAGTTTGTCTTTTTATTGTGATTTCTAGCCAGAACCCAAATACTCTGTGAAAAGTGTGTAAGTGTTACAGTCTTGAAGATTACAAAAACAGGAAAAAACCATGAGCTGCGCATGAGGAAAGCCAAAGTCTTTCTCTGTTTTCTTTAACACAAGTTGATTAATGTGAACCCTTCCCATCTGTTCATTATTCCAATGTATGGTGAGATTGCTAAACTAAACCCTGACTTTTCATGACCCTCATGCTGCTTCTTATAAAGTGACAAACTTCCTTTAAGTCTTTACGCAAGTGGCCAAAGGGAACAACAAAAGTGACACCCAGTAGAGACACACAGATTCAAAGAGAAGCTCGCAGCCACTGAGGAGACACAGAGAGAGCCGCAGAATTAAACACCCAGATGGACATTTTGACACGGAGCTTTAAACTTACTGTCAACAGTGGAATCTAACGCTCAACAGTGGAATCTACAATGAACAAACACAGACCACACAGACTAAACACAGACACACACCAGTCCCAAACACTAAGGAATGACCAGCCACCAAAGTAGCAAAGTCAGCTACTGTCTTTTTCTTTCTGAAAATTTTTAGTTGGATTTTCTTTGTATTTATTTAGATTTGTCTTCATGTCTAACTGCAACGGGAGCATCTGAATACCTTTGATGTCTGTATTAACTACAAGGCACTATCACAAACGGAACATCCATGGTTTAAATATTTTCATGGGGTGTTACATCTCATTTACGAAAGTGATGTGTGTCACACATCATTGTTCCCAGTGTTGTAGTAACACCCTAGTCCCTCCGAAAAAACATTCCTCTTATGGCTATGTGAGGCTGTGGCGCATTGTATAAATAGATCAGTTATACACATTTTTCCATAAGTTTCACAGAAAAATAGTTTTACAATTGCAATCTAAGCTGATGCCTATGCATGCTCCCACAGCTTTGTGTTCCCTTCGAACCGCATATGAGGAATTCTCCTCCCTCTCTCAACCCCTCTCACTTTCATTGCCCCATTTTCTGTCATTTTCTGGGTGATGTCATTTCTAAAGAGAGGGTGCTTATTTAAATTAAACTAAGTTTATTGAGAAATCTGCTGCAGTATTTTGGCAGACAAAGAAATTAAAAAGAGTCGCCTGCAAAAGCAATTTGTGACACAACAAGCAATAGCTTTCTTGAATTGCCAGCTTGAAGCGCTTGTTGAAACTGAACTTGTGTGAGATCGCACATAAATATGTTTTTTTTCCTGACAACAGATTAAAGAGCATAAAATAAACACATATACAAAATAACTTATTACAGTACCATTCAACTTTGATTGAAAAACAGCCCTTATAATTTGACATCTCTTTGATATGCAATTATTTTTGTGATTTTTTTGTAATAATGAAGTCCCATGAAAATGTGCTGTTGGGGAATGGAACTTTTCTCTTTGCAAATACCTTTTGATTCGCGGACTAACTCCCACTTCTCTTCCTAGTTGTGAGTCTGGAGGGCCGAGCAGTGCATTTGGCCACGCTGGTTCAGGAGGCAGAGCAGCGAGCATCAGAGCTTCAGGCACAGGTGCGGAACGAGGGTCCGAGTGAACGAGAGGGATCTGACCGTGAGAGGCAGCTGAAAGCTTGGGAGTGGAGACTGCAACTCTTTCGACGCATGCAGACAGGCTTTGAGCATGCTAGTAAGACCTCTGGATGATTTTGACATTTTGTACACATGTTTAGCAGCTGATGTTCCTGCAGTCTAGCTGTCATCTTTGGCTCTTTTTTTCCCTTTTGGCTTTCAGTTGGCATGAGTGATTAACTCCCACACTTGGAAACCCAACACATGACTATGTGGATGGCTGGAGCTGTATTTGTTTAGGAAAACTTCGTACATTGCTCTATGATTTTAAATGCTTTCGACAACATGAAAAATAAATGGCCTGACTATAAACAAAGACCTCAATATTAACAAGAGCTCCACTTTCACTATATATATAATTTGGTTTTATGTATGTTGATATTGGAATAACATCTTTGGATATGTTGCGCTCATTATACACAACACAGAGTTACAATAATTTAATGCTGCTTAGATATTGTGTCTTCCTGACTTGTTTCTGTTTGCCCATCTCCCCAGACCCTCCAGATGCTCCTAGTATAATTTCTCTGTCTGTAAGCAGCAGCACCAGTCTACAGGTTGATTTCCAGGAACCTCTCTGTGTCAACTCCGCTGTGGTTACCAAGTACAAAGGTCAGCCATAATTCAAAACAAACTAGTTACAATATAGTGAGTTCTTGTGTTTGACAAATAACATCTTATGTTTCAGTTGTTTTTTTTAAAGCTCAGTAATATATTTTTTACTCTTTCTTATCAATAAACTGTTTGTGCTTGTTTGTATTTGAAGTGAGCTGGAGCAGTTCACCTTCATTCAGTCCTTTGTTGGGTGAGATGTTAGTTGACGACACATCTCTACTACAGTGCATCATCACTGGACTAACTTCAGTAAGTTCTAGAAGAATTGTCAAAACAGAAAGTATGGTGACAGATTTACATGTCAGTGCAATACATGTAAAAGTTGATACCAAGGGAAAAAAGTATCCTTTTTTAGGACATTTTGGAGAATTTGCAAACCTGCACATTCATCCTCCCGACCCCCTTCCACTCCAGTACATGACTGCACATCAAGCCACAACAAATACACCTATGTCCACATAAACCTGATCCAGCAGTCTTATTTCCCTCCCACAACCAGATGACATAGACAACCACGTTTATCTGGTAGTTTATGAAAGTCAAACCTACAAAAGAAGGGAAAAAGGAAACAAAAAAACTCTAAGCTGTTGCTCTCCATCTGTTGTTACTCACTGATAAAAATGTAGAGATTAGCCTCCATGAAGGCCATCAGTATTATTTACAAGCCTGAAGCATTTCCCTTGCGAGTATTGCTTTTTTTCATACATAAGTCTCACACACATGTCACTGTAACTATCAATCGCAAACAATGGCTCTGACAGCCCTGTTAAAACCACACACAGAAAACACTTTATATATTATTTTAGGATGGACTTGGATCTTGACAGAACAACAGTTGCAAGACAAGCCTCCAAAATTATCAAAAAAAGAGCAGCTTGGTAGCCTGCCACCTGATTTATGTCCGGCATTTTTAAGTGGGCCTGTAGACAAATGGACGCTCCGCTTGTTTGTTATTATGTGAGAGAAACCCCTTCTCCCCCTTCAGGACCCCAACTCGAGCTCTGTGCTGTCACAAGACAGAGGTTAAGGCGGGGTCAGTAAGTGTTGGCGGCTGCTTTGATTGATTTGGCTGAGAAAAGAGAGACAGAGGCTTGCTGTCTGCACACTAACCCTAACCCAGCACGCACACAGTTACCTACACTGATACATATATACATGTGCATATCCATACACTTCATAGTGATTGTTGTTTAGCTGTCCTTTAACTGTCTTTTTTCATTGTCTTTCTAGGGGACATATTATTATGTACAGGTGTCAGCCTACAACATGAAGGGCTGGGGCCCTCCTAAAGTTTCCACCCCAGCCTGTGCTACACCTTCCAGTGAGTCTCCACTGTATTGAAATCTGTCTATCTTAAGGCGTTCGTCTCAATAGCACACAAAGGTCTGACTTTGCACTGGGTAAAGGCATGTGCTCTACCAGGTTTTGGCTGGCGTCACTTGAAGAGCATAACTGCCAAAGAGTTTCCACACACAAACATACACACACAAAATTTCTGTGTGTTTGGTATGGACTCTGCGTAGATGATAAAATTACTTGCATCATTTCACTCAATTGATTGGGTTACTCCAGCGTCATTCTGATGGTAGTTTGACATCATTAGAGGGATGGCAGCTGGACTTTCGTCAGTCGTGAGGCTGGGTGGGCTTTGAGAATCCCTCTGCAGATGTCAGTGAGTGTAACCATAGCAGAATGGTGTGGAGGCCGGGCTGGCAGAGAAAGACGCCTGGGTTCAGCCAAGAAATTAACCGTGAAGTCATTTGCAACAGCTGAGGTGTTGACCACACTACTGCTCTGATACACTTTCTCCTACTTAATCTGACTATGTATCTATGTGTGCATGTATGTATGTAACCATCTATCTGAATTATGTGAAATTATTTGTGTGTGTGAGTGTGTTTGTGGTTAAGTCTCAGTGATTGAAGAGATGACCTTAGAGCAGTATATAAAAAGACTGTGAGTATTGTGGTCATATTGGTAGCCTCATGGCACATCTGGGGAACATATGAGCATGTTTGTCTTCATCGGCACATAGGGTCCTTTGGCAGCGCGTCCCCTGGTCTGTTAGTGTGTTTGTGTGTGTGTGTCTTCATTTCGAGAATCTAGGCTTTCCCCTTGCTCTCATTTTTTTCTACTGTCCGCCTACCCTCCCTCCCTCCCTACCTCTCTGAGAGCTAATTTCGATGTTGCGTGTTTGTGTTTTCCATTTGGGCCTACCACTGGAAATATTTGCATGTCTGTGCTGTAGCGCGCGGCACGGCCCCAACAGTGGGGGCCTTATACCGGGCTGTGGACGCCCATTAAAGGGTCCGCTTGTCTCGCCGGGACAGGCACCTTTCCGGGAATAGAGCTCACCGTGTTTCAGTCCCATGCACCCTCTGGGGGACTCCTGGAGGGGGGGCAGGGAGGGTGAGAGTGATGGTGTTAGGGGGTGGGTTATCGCTGACACATCCTCCGGTACTACACACAAGGCAGAATTTTCTGAAGGGTTGTATTCTACATAAACAGTCATCTCTAAGACTGGAGAGCAAAATGTGTGTTTATTTTTGTTTGTAATACCAAATCAGTAGGTTTTCAATATGTTTACAATGGATCCAAGTTTGCCTGCACAGTCGGATTAGAGGAGAACAATGGGAAAAATGCTTGGCGTTAGTTGGAGGTCCTAGTGTGGCAAATGTTACTATTATGGGTGATCATGTGCCCAAAGTCCATTTTGACATGGGTAGGTGGGAGTTAGTGTTTTCATTCCAACCGACTCACTCCAGCCTTCCATGCTGTACTTGTAATTGTCAATGGAAAAACATCAAAACCGATTCTTACAGACCCCTGCAGGGATTGGTACCCAGCAGTCTTTTTTCTCATTCTTACTGGGCATCCTGGCTAAAGTCTCTTTAGCAGGGCGTGTGTGTGGTATTTAGTGGGAAAAAAATACAGCTTGCAACCAGTTGAATAAAGCAAAAGTCCAGTTACTGAATAAAGAAACAAAACAACTCAATTTGATGATGTAATCTCATGAAAGACCTAAAAGCAGACCAATTAGGTAGAAATGCATTTCACAAAAACATGTCAGGAATTATGGAGTCAGCAGATCACAAAAGTAATAGGAAATCATGTATTAGGAGCTATGTTTTCAAAATTTCATGAAAATATTAGTCCAAATAAGTGTGGAGGATTTTGTTATCATTCCTCTGAATTTTTTTTTCTCCCACTGCAGGTTGGAGGGACATTGATGGCCGTGCTCCACGCCAGAGAGGCCAGAAAGAGGCTCTTGACCAGCTACTTGGGCAGATAAAGGAAGCTCACCGGAACTGCGTTTGCCATGGTATCAATAAACTTTTAGATGAGTTTCCCCCAAACCTGCGCTCTATATGAAAACTTTTAAACTTTGCGTGTGATTCCCTGCTCTCGTCGAGCTATTTTTGAGCATAGGTTAGTAGGTGTTTAAAATAACTTCTTGATGACTACGAATGTATCTAACCCTAACTTTAAGATCAGATTTAGAGCTAGTATCAGGTGAGTTAAGCGTGTAGGGTGAACCTCTGACATTAACCGAAGCCGTTTCATTGCACCCCTCACCCAGAACATTTCATCTTGCTCTCAGTGAGGCTTCACTGAGACTGGTAAAGTAAATGAAGCATGGACTCACAGGTGCTATACATTTCACTAATTTCACCTTGACAGACACTTTACAATGTGAGGCATGACAAGTACTTCAGGAGCCATATATACTTAAATGGCATGCCACCTCCCCTCTGTCTAAGCAACCCCCCGCTCCCGTATGAGTCTTTCCATGACTCAGCCCTTCCTCAGCTGAATACCTCTCTCTCTGTGACAAAATGCAGATCAACGTCTCTCACACTCAAGCTGTTTATGTCCCCAAACACTGCCGACTGTAAGCTGGTCCCATAAGTGTCAAAACCTGTCCACATGGACTCCTTCACAAAATGCAAACTGCATGTAGCATTCAGCCGGTTGTCTTATTTTTGTCCTCACACCCACATGCCTGTCCACACACACACATACACACTCTCTAACCATTGTCCACTGTTTGCAATAGGGCGAGTTGCAGTATAATAGTCAGTATTGAGAAGCTCTTGGTTCATCAGACGGCGACTGATTAAGCTGGAGAGTTCAGGCACGGTAGTCAAGGTGGTGTGTCCCGGGGTCATGTTTGTTATTCCTGTAACAGACAAGTCCCGGGCCAGAGTCTGGAGAAGGCATAAATTAACACTGACTACTGCTGCCTCCCTCTCGCACCCCCCGCAGCCCGCCAGTCGTCCTGTCTACGCTCCACACATACACACTAGCGTGTAAAGATGGACAGGCTCACACACAGATAAACATGTACAGGAACAGACACAAATATTCAAGCACACGCTCTCTCTTTCAAATCTTGACTCTCCCACGTGTCCATGTATGCGCCCCCATCACGGTCCGGCTTATGGCCCACATCAACTTCTCCCTCTTGTCCAAACACTATTAATTAAACTGTGAAAGAGGCCTTGACTAACACAGGCTCCCCAGCAGTCGGACCTACTTGTCTGTCCTACTCAGTGTCAAACAGGGACTGAGGCCAGGAGGAGTGGGGCAGAGCTGTGCGTGGAGAGAAATTTGGGGAGGTCAGAGGGGCCGACGGGTGCTGTTTTTTCTTGTTGCTTCACCTTGATTCGTCCACCTGAAGAGAAAATTAGCTCTTTTTGAGCCTTGAATGGGGGGATTTATTGACTTTAAGTGGCCTGGGGCTGGAGAAAGATCACCTGGGACGAGGGGGGAGTTTGTGAGGGGTTTTGGGACTCAGCGTTTCTAATGAGCTGGGAGGTGCGTTATCTCACTAACAAGAACCCACACAAACCCACACATACATATATATACGCACCCCCCTCTTTTGCCTCCAACCCCTCTTGGCCCACTAAAAATAAACATGTCCCCACAGACCTAACTGACCTCCCTGTCAGTAAGCGGCAAAGGGTTAAGACACATACAGACATATACACACAAATTACTACAGCTCCTTGGCTCCATGCACAGAGCCATAGCTCAGGCCATGCTGTGTTCCAGCAGCTATAGTATGTGCAGGTAAACATATACACATACACGTACACACAGTTAGTGCTCCCCTGAGACTCGAGAGCTAGTGGTTCCCTCTTGGCCAATAGTCTGCTGTTGGCAGTCAGCATAACTGTCAAATGGTGCGGCTCCACTGGAGAGTACAAAATGTCAAAAAACATTCAGCCATGTTCTTGGACCTTTCAGGTGTGTTGTCAGTTGGATTACAGCCTGTCACAAGGTGAGATATTTCAGGAGTTGGTCAGGACAGAAATATCTACTGGTTTAGCAAGAAAATTGGGCAGCCAATCAAAGTAATGCCGCAAAGGTTTAGTAGGACTCCAGTCTTTGAGCATCAAGAGCATTGGTTTTAATTACTCAAATAATTAAGTCCGTTTTTGCTATGGAGGTAACATAGTTATTTTTATCGTCACTTTTCACACAGAGCCGTGCAAAGCTCCAACGCAAGGCAGGAAGCACTCAGTGTCCAAAAGCCTGCGTCACCTCTTCCAAACCAACAGTAAATTTGTCAAAAGCTTGAAAAGGTATGTAAACCTTTTTTTTAAAGCTTCTTTTAAAACTATTACACCTAATAACTTCAGGGTTCGGGTTTGAAAGTGAATTCATGTTCTTTAATTGATCTTACATATGTAGTGATATGTTATTATTGTTGTAATAACAGCACCACTTTTTTTCTCTGCACTTTTTAATTGTATTTATTCATTGTTATACATGGCTATTCAGTGCTCTGATCAATGTAACAAGCGCTTTTGCGTTTTTTCCCCAGAGGGCTGTATCTGACGTCCATATTCTACAGGGATGACAATGTGTTGGTGACCCCAGAAGACCAGATTCCCATTGTGGAGGTTGAGGACTCTTACTCCAGCTCACTCATGCAGGACTTTCTCTGGTTCACAAAGGTAACCAAGCACCAAATTTATGTAAAATAGAAATAAAAAATAAAAGAACATTTTCCTGATTTTTTCCCACAGTTAATTTTATGTTAATATTAGGTGTATTTTATGAAAGGTTTTATAGCTCAAAACCTTCTAGTATCTCAGGACTATTTTTTTGCATTCAACCCATTTTTGCTGTTTGTGATGTGTCATTGTCATCCTTGCAACAGGTGTCGTTCCTATGGGAAGAGATTTCCTGGCTGCAGCAGTGTCTCAGTCCCTCCCAGTCATCCTGCTCCTGCACCCTGCAGACCCGCCTCAAGTTGTTGCAGGCTGTCTCCCAGCTACAGGTAGTGCGATGAGAACTATAACCTCACTATCTCAGTCTGTAAAACTCTAGTCAGCACAGTATTTCTCTGCTTGTTTCCTGACGTCTTCTTTTTAATCAGGGAATGCTGGGAACCCAGGACCTTGGCCAGGTGTATTTTGAGCCAATTAAAGACAAGCATGGTAATGCCTTGCTCGTGCTGCTAAAAGACATGAACGCCTGTCCCAACCTGGATGGGGTCCGCTGGACGCAGCTTTGTAAACTTCAGCTGCAACGCAAGTCTGTCTCATCCCCCGAGGAGCCCACCGCCTTGGATATGCTTCTCATCACACTCCACGTGAGTTCTACAGCAACACAGGGGCCATGATTGGAACTCAGTTTTTTTTTTTTTTTTTAAAGAGTACATTTTTGCTAGGGAGACTGGGTAGCAAAAAATGCAAAGAATGAAATTTTCCCCAGATATTTGGCAAGACTAAATCATGAAATATAGGAGACAATGTCAACACCAAAATGGACCTTTATGCTTTTGGATTGCTGGCTTGGTTTGAAAACTCTCATTCACAGAAATCAAACATGACACAACAAACATGAAGTTTTGTGGCTGAAACAATGAAATGTTGATGTAAATGTGCTTCCAATTCCGTGTGCTGCTTGTACAGGAACTCATTCCTCAGATAACTGTTAATCTTTGTGACTTGACTCTTTTACTCCTCACCTTATTTTTGAGGACACTTGTTAACAGATTTTCCACTCAACCTAAGTAAACCTTATATTTTCCAAGTGCATTATTGGGTCCCTACAACTCAGAATGAGTTTTAGTTGTGTCACAGGCACTTAAAACAGCGGTCTGAATATTTTATCTTTAGCATATTCGTGCGATGATAATAAACATCTTATAGTGTAACTGTTGTCATTTAGGTGCTATATAACGTGCTGTGTGACCATTTTGCTTAACAGAAAAATGTGAATCCACAATGTGACATGAAACCAAAGGTTGATTTTGTCTATATAGCCCAGTAAACCTGATACGATTCTTGCAGTACTGTTTTGTCTCCAGTGTGCAATGGTTTGGCCTTGTGGTTCCAAAACAATAATGGAGCCGTTTTTTTTTGTAAAAACCACAGTTCACTGAGATATTTGTTTGTGGTCAGCTATGAACAAATTGTATTATGAAATACATAAAAATGTGCTGATGGGCTTTTTTTTACCGCGGACTTCCACTTGAAACATGTTGAAACAACTTTAAACTGAAGAGCCTCAAGCACTAACTGAAAAGTAAACCATGAAAACAACACAATTAAACTGTGCGTAAAGATACATAAGGCGGGCAAAACTCTGTTTGCCACACAATCAAGCCTGGTAAACACAAAAATACCATCTTCTCACGTCTCTTTCCATCTGTTCTCAGGAAAAGTTGGCATATCACAGGCGTAGCAGGAAGCTTCTGCCTCCTGGCTTATACCTTGGATATCTGAAGCTGTGTACATCAGTGGAACAGATAAGGGCCCTGGTACCTCAAAAGCTCCCCAACATCCTCTGTCACACCAAAATTCGGGACAACGGTAACGTCTCCAGGTGGGGAATGTGTGACTTTGTGTACCTTAGAAATGCTGCTTTGTACTGAAATTAATCTGCTGTATTGGTTTGATTCATTACGCGTAACTGATTGATTCTTTTAGAAGATTAGGAATTGGATATAACACAAAAAATGGGAGGAAATGATTCTGAAACATTCTATCTGCGATTTTATAGAGAGGAGTGGCAGTGGCTGCAGGCTCTAAGCTCTCTAGAGGAGTCTATGGAAATGGACCATGATATTCAGAGTGCTCCCCATCGCCTCCTACATGACCTGCGCACTGCTATTAAAGACCTGATGGCACACATCAATGTCCCTGGCAATCAGGTGAGAGTGAGCCCAGCCGCAAACTTCCAGCAACAGCAATCTTGATTTGTGTCGATGTCGAGTGAAACCACATTTTGTGAAAGAAAAAGCAAGAAACAACAACAGAATTGAGCTCGTAAATCGGTTCCTAAGGATATTGACATAGTTGTGCTCGACCACAAATGCCACTCACTAAATTAATAGTTGTCTCTAAAAGAAAAAGGTTTGGACTAAAAAAGAAAAAAAAAGCAACAGCTGTCAGTTTGAATTCAACCACCTAATGTTTTACCAGAGGGATCCAAGCACAGCACTGACTCTCACTGCTGCATGGAACTTTGAGCTTGTTAGTGTGATGAATATGTGTACTGATGGAACACACTCCCATTGGTCCAACCTGTCCATTAAAAAGAATGGAGTCCTATTGGTGTATTTATGTACAGACAAACAGAAAACAACAAATGTAACATTATGCTAGACAATTGTTCTTCATAGTTATGCAAAACAGATTCTACTATTCATCTCTGAATGATGGGGATTGTTGGAACCTCTGACAGCATGCCATTAAACCCACATGATTCTGTAATGCAAGTTGCTGCAAGGGCTGAGGAACCCCTCTGGATGGTGGTTTGAGAAATGGAAGACATAGAGGCACATGAATAAATGTCAGGCATGAGATCCTTAAGTGCCACCACCTCTCCCATTCGAAAAAAATGGACAAAGCTGAAGGAGTGAACTGTTCTATTGTCTGATGAGTGATTTTTTGGGGGGAAAAGGCTACATATTGTCTTTTTTTTAGGTGCAGGATTTTCGGATCTACAGCCAGGAGGTGTTGGAGTTTGGCGAGAAAGTGTCCTTTCTGCTTCTTTTGCCGCCTTCAGATGAAGTTTGCACAGCACCGGGGCAGAATAATCCCTACTCCCCCCGTTCTGGCTTCCTCACCTTGCCCTTGCAGATCTTTGAACTGGGTTGGTCTATCTCAGATTTGAAGCAGACATATGATCACACACTCTTTCTGTACAGACTTCTGCTTTCTGGAGACAGTTTATCTGTCTTTTGACTAACAGGAATCCTTCTTCTCCACAGTCCACTTCAGTGCTTACTGCCCCAGTTTCATCGGCCAGTACTGTAGAGTGTCTGCTCTGCTGGAGCTGGAATCCCTCATGTCCCAGCAGGCACTGCGAGAGGCCTTTTCTGAGTCAGAGCTCCTTGTCGCAAAGAAGAAACACCAACAGGTCCAGGATTATATACAGGTATGACCACAGGAAGTACTTAGTCAGCATGTATTGAACAATAATGCAGCTGGAATCTGGATCTTTCACCACAGCAGCCTCTGCATGGGGGTATATAAAACTAAAACTGCATTTACATGTTGTTGAAAGTGACTTTTATGTCCATAAAACAGCAAATGGAGGAGGTATGGAGGGATGCAAGGTGGATCATGGATTGCTTGCAGTATGCCCGATACAAGCAGCCAACAGGAGGCATCTCCATAAGCTGGATAATCGACTTTTCCAAGGAAGCGATGCCAGACAAGCCTCCCTCCACGTCATCTCAGCCAGACTTCATGCCTTCTCCCTTGCCTTCACCAGAACCCTGCCGCAAACATTCAGGTCAGAAACACCTGTGGTCATTCAGAGACTGTGACAAGTGCGGACCGTCAGTCGAAAACTAAAACTACCCCCTTTTTATCCCGTCAATTAGATTATCCCTGTCTCTCAGATGAAGAGGGTTCATCTGAAGTCTTCCTCACCACTGACAGTGACTATGACTCTAGCCGGGCCCAGAGTCCCCGTGAGCTGGACCTGTTGCCGCCCTCGCCCCTCTCTTCCTCCGCACCCCTGGAGCCCCGCGGTTTCCTGCGTAGCGACGGGAGCGGCTCCGGGGGACGCGTGTGTCTTGGCGGAGGTGGTCGGGGAGGAGGAGCACTGCGAGATTCCACACCAGACGTCCTCCAGGCCTCCGAGCCCCAGCTCGGGAAGGAGGGCGATCGGTGTGGAGGAGGGGTCCGATGTGCTGGAGAGAGGCGCAGGGGGCCCCCGGAGCTGTTTGACAGTGACTTCATTCTGCCCAGCAGGCAGATCGAGCTGCTGCACATCACGGAGAAGAGACAAGCCTTCTGTGTAAGAACCAGCAGTCTGGAGTTCCCTTCCACCAAATCCTCCCCGCAGCAGCCAAACTCCTACCACACCACTCGCTCGTCCCCCTCCACTTCACCACAGCGACGGTGGCACAGGCCCTCTTCAGTGGAACGCTGCTGTTCTGGTGAGCACTGCCTGCCACAGCTTCCACCGGCACGTACTTTATCAGAGGACAGCGGCACGCAGAGACTCTCCTCCCCATCGCCCACTGTGTTCAGAAAAGGCTGCCATGCCACTCTCACAGTTTACCCCCAGTACCGCACAGGCCTGCCCAAGGAGACCAGCGTCAAGGTATTGATGCACGTGACGGGTCCTAAAATGTGTACACCTCCGCTGTGTTCAAGCTAGCAAGTGCTAAATAAGCTCTTCTTTGCCGTTTCAGCTTTGCGTTACTCGTGGTACGACAGCTCGAGAGATGGTCCAGCTGGTGGTGCAGGAGATGAACATTGTGTGTCGGCGCATGCTGGGTGGCGGCAGAGGCGGCGATGAACAGGAGCAGTGTGTTTACTACAGTTCTGAGCAGATGAAGCACTTTGGCCTCGTGTTGGTGGTGGACAACAGAGAAAAGTGGCTCCAGGATGACTTCTGTCCGCTGGAGCTCCAAAACCCTTGGCTGAGGGGAAAACTTTGTGTTCGCATTAAGGAGTATTCTCCGCTAGCTCTCCAACACAGCCGGGCCACCACAGTGTGACGCTTCCCCAAGTGATAAGGGCAAACTCTTTTGATAAGCGCTTACTGAAATCAAGGAGCCCAAATTATTTTGTCACTGTGGTGATCCCATCCCCAACTTCAGCTACGTGTTGTCTTTTCTCCTGCAGCATTCTTTTTATCTGAAGTACTCAAAGAATATGTTTCCACGAAATGTATCAGGCAAATCAATGTCAGCCCATCATATGGACACCAAATGAACTATAACAAAATGGAACAAAGAGAAAACTGTTTTTTGTTCTGTCAGAAAACATTGAGCAAAAGATTGTGACGCTGAGCATAGTTAATGGAACTCCTCTTTAATTTATATTTTGATGACGCGCATTGAGTTTCGTCGGCCGCCAAAATGCCATGGGCGGCAGCATCATCTTCCTCAGTCAGACATAGAAAGGGCTTTCTTATGAGCTCCCCTATGGTGTCATTCCCAAAGAGCCGTTGGCTGCAGCCGTTCAGCCGATGTTCCCAGAATGTGGGCTCTGGACCTTGTCCAGAAGAAAGGAAGTAAGCGGATAAGAACAGAGGCAGCTGGTGTCCCCATTTGGGGATGCAATCAAACTGACGATTCAGCCCTTAGGTCTGTCACTCAACTGCTGTTGGCCACTACTACTATCTGGTACCAAGCAGCCAAGCAGGGAATAGAGAGCATTGGCGATAGCTCTCTGGTGCTCCTTTGCAGGAAAGAGGCCTCTGTATATTAGACTTAGTTACAGTGTAGCTGACAAAATATATTGTGAAGAAACAAGATCATTTAATTTGGTTTTAAAAATACAAAAAGGTTAAGCAATACTTTATTTATTTGTATTTTTCTATTGATGGGGAAAGCATGCACACCTTCCAGAATTGTGGTGAGTACATTTAAAGTACTGTAGTGCTGAAAGTGAAGCCGGTTCAGTATTTTCTCGTGCTTTGTTGAGTAATACTCCCCACATGCTTCAGAAGATTGTGGCCTTCAGGCGATTGCAGGGCTTCCCAACTGGATCCTAACGGGGGAAAGAGATTCCTTGTATTTCTACGCAAATCACGCTTAAATACACATCTCAAAAGGTCTAAAAATAAGTAATATGAAAGGGCTTTTGAGGAGTCCAAGGAAGGTAAAATGTACATTGAGCTCAGTGGCACAGTGGTTCTGACCTACAAGGTGAGGCTCATGTGACAGAGCAGACAAACGCATTAGTGGGCAATAGGAATGAGGACAGTAAAAAATGTAATAACTCTATACTTGACCGCTGAATATAAGTAAGGTGATAAATGGTAAAGCTTGGTTATGAAGCCTTCATTAATATTATTGCGCACATGGTTTCTAGTGAAGATTTTGAAAGCCAAATCTACTGGGTCCTACAGTATTATCAACCCTCTGATTTATGTTGACCACATCTTTCACTTTGGGAAGTATTCTGAGCTGCTATCCATGATGTGAATAAGGCTAATTCAAATGGGGCTAACACCCAGTAACACTTCCAAATGCTCAGAACTGCATTTTCAATGCCGTAGTAGGAGAGATACTGACAGATATCCCAGCTCTCTTAACAGCTCCTGCTCCATTGCTCATTGAGGAAGTAAGCATGGTAAATATGGCTCATCTATTGGGAAATGTGTCGGTGTGATTAGACAGAATAAGAATGATTTGAGAGAGGATAAAACTCACTGATGTTGAGAGCACATTATTGGTCCAGAAACTTAAATTAAGAGAACCATTTCCTTTGGTTCTTCTGTGCAGCTGCTGGCAGCGAGTGGTCACTGTGTCACATGCTTTGTCCTGACTCTTCTTAACTCAAACAAGAGTGGACAGCAAAAAACAGTTTGTAATTGATTATTTGAAACCAGACTCATTTACAAACCAACAAATAAGGAGGAAATACACTTTAAACCTACTGGGTCTCAGAGTCTCATTAGACCTAGTAACAAAGACTTTTGAAACATTAAACTGTTCTATTGATAAAATCCTAAAAGAACATCCAAATTTACTTTTGTCCATCCGAAACTCGTAAAGTACGTCCACTTAGGAGAACAAGGGGTAAACCGTTTGAAACCGTTGGCATTGTCTTGCTTGGCTAGATTTTTGCTGATAGCTTAGAGGTTGTGCTCCCAGCTTTCAGATATCTCGTTAGTTTTTGTTTGCATTCCACACACAAACTTCTGTGTGTTTTTACGTTTTTCAAACAGTTTCTTCTCTACCATAGCTACCCTGTTGCTACGCAACTTCTCAGCCTTTTTCAAGCACTTAAGCTTTCATTGAAAGAATGTAATGACACATCGAGAAACTATGTGGAAGAAACTTCATCAATGAAGGGACTCCATCACTGTCCTGCAGGTTCAGGCTTTGTCCTCCCTGCTGCAGTCACTCCTCTTTACATCACATTCTGTGATTTTTGACTGGCAGAGAGGAGCTCTTTCAGACAGAGCCTGTTCTGGTTCTGGTCTAGTTTCAGAAGCATGGTGCTTACTTGTCAACTACCCTGCATTCACAATGGTTTCCCCAGCTAAGAGGCAACAGGAAGTGCCCTTTGGTTTCAGTCAAACAAACAAGCAACTTGGCACCTTCCTATTGTGTTGTGTTATGGTAGATTTGTTGTGTACTTAAGGACTACAGACTTCGCTATATACTAGGAGAAATTGTTTTATGATGTGAATTATATCAAATACATTTTTTATTGAAATGAGATTCAATACGAAAAAATACAGATTAATTCGATTTTGAGCATTTGCCTATTGATACTGCAATTATATGTTTATTCCGTTCTGTGACCACTGCTTGCTCTCTGTTTGATCATCACATCTCCAGAGCCCACACTCTTTGCTTAATCTCTTCCCCAACAACTGAAACCAAAATTCTTCAGATAAAGTTCTTCCAATGGATATGGTCTGCCAATTGGTGGAAATCATCTCTTTAGTTCTCCAGTTATTGCATTGAAATAGAAGATTTATGGACTAAGGCCCCTGAAATGTACCACAACGCATGGCTACATGGTATGACAAGGAATTGGTAAATTAAAAGTATGGATTATAGCAAAAGATACGTACAAGTTGTAATATTGTCTTCGACATAGTCTTATTCCTCAGCTAATTTTATTCTCTCTCAAGTTCCATATTCAAACAGTTATTTTGGGAGTTTTAAGATGTTATTACAAATATGACTCAATACAAAATGTTCATCTTTTGTCTGATTAGTGTACGTCCAAAGCCTTCTGAATTTTGTAAATTAGCCTTTCCTTTATTTACCACTTCATGTCAACAGAAACTCTTATTTTTCATCTCTTAATAACTTTTTCTCTGCTGGGGCTCAGTAACATTTACCACGGAAAATCAAATGTAGCACCCAAAAAGGTCCCAAAGAAGAGTTCGATGAGTGAAGTCGGAGGACCTTGCCTCAGTTATTGTAGCATTCCAGGCTCACAGGAAGTTGAACCTGTCACAGGGGAAGCTAACGGAGGTGTCTCAGTGTTTACAGAGTTAACTCTTCTCAAACCCTCACAGATGTGTTTATGTGTAAATGCTGTACAAAGATGTCTTAATATGTTATATTAAGTTGTAATAAGTTTAACTAATGGCTTGAGCTTGTGTATTCGCGCCTAGATGTCCTCTTAATTAACTGTTTAATGCAGCTTTTATGAGGGTCATCAGCAAAAAAAAATCATTCAGACAGAAGCTGCGCCGTGTAAATAGACCAGGTAGTGGGACGAATGTACTGTATCTGCCCTAAATGTGAAAGTAAGTGAAAGATGGGCTGTCACTGTTAGCGGGGTCAAAGATCAATGAAGTTACAAGCTCTTTGGATTGTGTTGAATGGGAAGAAGGAGGTTTAAATTCCCCTTCCAGTCAGAAAAAATACAAATAAAGCCTCGTGTTTACAAGGAGCTGTTGGCAGATCCATCAGGCAAAGTCATGAAGGAGACATCACGTCACTTTTTTAAAATCTATTTTTATGGAACAATAAATGAGTATTACAAAATAAAAGCCTGTGTTTTTCTGTGGGTTTCGTCTCTCTCGACGTGCCGCCGCACACGACTGTAGGACATTTCTGACCTGCACATTGTCACACAGTGCAATAACATCTTTTATGTGCGATTACCTTTTAAAACTTCCTGTTTAAGAGGTTGTCACTCTGCAGCATTAACTGCCTCAAGCTTTTCTAGTTTGAAAGCCACAAATTCACCTCATCAGTCTTAAGGGTTATAACGAGATAGCTGATTTTCTGCGGGGCTTATTAGTTTGGGGTTTCATCCACAAGTATGATGCCTTCGCTAAAGCTATTCACTCATCTGATAATAAAGAAAATGACAAATGGAGGGCTCTTGTTCCTGCAGATGCTGAATTGCCATGACTTCATCTGTGTTTGCCACCCAGTTGATGAAAGCTGAATGGTGGGCAGCTGCAGACAGAATCTCAGACTAGTGGTGGGCACGACCACACGAGGGCCTGTGGAGTCGCTCACCGAGGATGAACAATGATGTTTCTATTTTGTGTGTTGAGGGGGCATTTTTACTGTCAGCTTTGAAATAGGTTCATATAAAATCCAAGGAAAACAGCTGACGCAGTGATGTCACCTTCACCAGTTGGATGGTAATTACGCAGCAATTCAGCTTTAAATCCTAACGGCATGTTTATAGAACTACATTCATCATTTTGTTCTGAAATACCTTTTTCTACCATGAAACTTTTATAAACATTTCATTCATAGTTTTAAAGTGGAACTGGCAGCAAATCTCAGAGGCAAAATTAATCAATTGGATGTTTCTGAGCACCGCTTCATCCAGAGAGCAGACGTTCATCTCTGAAAGGAAAATATTCATCTATAGACCAATTTACCTTTTGCACGCGCTGTGTGATTTAAACTCAAATGTCATCATCCAGTGCCAGTAACTGAGGCTCCGAAGGCAGAGGCATTAATCCGAAATACCTGTAACCACTCGGACTGATCTCACTGACTGGACATACAAGAACCAACCCAATCTGAAACAATAACTGACCAAATGGAGAGCTGAACAACATGACCAATTTTTGGAGGGAAAAGATCCTGTAGCATAATGACCATTTACCAAATTTCCATAATGTGCTTCCAACAAGTGACAAACTGACTCAAAAGAAACAATGTCTATCACCACATGAGTTCAACATACTAGCTCCCATTCATAGATAGTTGTTGTAATAAAGATTGTAACCTGACTCTTTCTTCTGATACAAATCTCATGTGTCGGTTGGTGATGAGGAATTTTTTGGAAAAACGTAATACAAATACTCATATCGATAACAACCTTTCAGCATGCAACAGAATTCAGAATATTTTTGCTTTGCATTAATACATTTTTATGTTGCACAGTCCTGTTTATACACAGCATGTTTATATGTTTAGTTGACTCATGATCCTGGAGCTGAATTCTCGCTGGCCAGCTTGCTTTCAGCAGGCTCATATCACAGCGCTCCCTTGCTAGCGCCATATGTTTTTTCAGCCCTTAAGCAAATAAAATGCTGCATGCTTCCCTGTCAACAGATCCTACAAACACTAATGTGGAGAAGGACACACAAACACGTTCCCTGGCAAACGGCATGCACTTAAGAATCTTGATATATGGATGTGTAAATGCATATGTTTGCCTTGAAGAAGATTTACACTTTTAAACTTTATCAGGAGAAATCCATACGCACTTTTGCAAGCAGCTTATCACGCCTACATCATGCAATAATACACCCCCTGCCAACGCACTTTGCCTTTAAGAGCGCTATACCGTTTATTGACAGTAACTTAAGAATTGTACTGGAATTCTGACACCTTCTAATTTTAAACCTTCTGACTCCAAGAGGACCCAAGCTAAATATAACTACTGGCATATATCTGAATACTTATAAAGAAAACATTCCAAAAAACACCTTGAATAGTGGCTATTCATGCTCAAAAGAGATTCAACGTGGACCGTGCTCAGTTCTGGTGCAATGAATCGTGACTCATCAAAATACCTGCGTCCAAACAGAGTCAGTTTGTGTATCTGGGAAAATCCTCCATTTTCAGGAGGACTTCTTTTGGCAGACAAGACAGATTCAGAGGCTGTCAAACGTTAATGCAGGAATTAGATGAGTTCAAAACGTTCACTGCATACATTATCCACCTCCAGCTTATGTGCGGCTAAACGTCCCCACCTGAAAAACAGCAATCGGTGCAACTTGAAAGTGAGCAGCCTTCAGAGCCTAATCTGCTGCAGCTCGTGCCCAACCTCTTGACCCTTAGAGATGTTGGGGATTAGAGGCCAAAGGGTTGGTCCTCTCGTCGGCCAGATAACTTGCACATACACTCAGAAGGACAACCACATGCATCATCCTCCATTACCTGCAATCAAATGAGCATACTTATCTGGTTCTTTCCAGCTTTGAAAATAAATTTCCCCATAGAGACATGTATGTGTTCTATCCTTTTGTTTACTTGTAAACAAAATATTACACAAGTCTTCCAATCACTACAAACAATTTCCTCATACCCCCAAATATATTCCATTGGGCATCATCACGAATAACACCCATAGAGGTAACAGAAATTAAATAAAAGCTGTGTGAGGATTTCCAAATCCAAGGAAATCCCATCCATCCATCCATCCATTATCAATACCGCTTATTCCCTGTTGGGGTCGCGGGGGGAACTGGAGCCTATCCCAGTGGTCCCAAGGAAATCCCATAAAAATAAAAATAAATCCTTTTAAAAAAACAGTCCCTTTTAGGAGGAAGGAGGTTAGATGGATGGTGTGATAATGTGTGAGTTTTTCAAGTGTGACACCAATATACAAAAAACGTTTCTCATCTCAGAGTCAATAAGATTACAAAGATACTTTACTAAATCCCTCTTTATATTTCTTGGTTGGTTGTAGACAGTAATAATATTTTGTCATAGGTCTTCATGGTAAGGGGTGAAATGCATTAGTTTTAGAATCCTCCGAATCCCTTAAGGGGACTCGGTCATACAATGAACATGGCCTGTCAGTTTTGGCACAGTACTTGATGCACGGGGCAGGTGGAACTTATCGGGGGTCCTGAATAAAAGACAATGTTTGGTTCTCTGTCTGTGTGGTGGAAAAATGACCAAGTTATTCTGAAAAAAGCCCAACATGTCGCTCTGACAGCTATCTGCAGGCTTTTTTGTTGAAATAGCTGATCATTTGTTTTGCACCAGCCCCTATTTCTTCTCCCGGTCCCCCTCATCCACCACCACCCAACTTCACCACCCTGCTCACCACCAACCGACTTCAGCTCGGCACCTACTGGTGGATTATCACCAGCATATTGGTGTGTGTTTTTGTATATGGGTGTACAGTGGGTGGGACGAGTGCAGCCTACCACTACTGCATCAGTCATTTCTCTCTCTCTCTCATTCTCCCGCTCTAGGGCCCATAAACCTTTAAAGCACCTATAAAACACTTGGCGAGGCCTTTTTGAAGTTTTTATGAAGATCTGGCTTTATTGTTCCCAAGAGATGAGCCCCGCTCCGCTGGCGCCTCGGAGCTTTCTGGAAGTGCCAGTGAATTCAGAGCAGGGGGGCTGGGTGGTAGCAAAGAAGGGAAGTCCCGGGAAGAAAAGAGCCGGGAGTAGGGCTGGGCACTCCAGAGCCTGTGTTTGCGTGCCCTGCTGTGAATGTGTGTGTAGTGCGTCTGCATCAGGTGGACAGCTGATAAGCAGATGCAACACGGACAGCAAAAGGGACATCTTCGTCTTCAGGTGCCGACTCTCTGTCCCTTAGGAAAATTTTAGATTGAAGACACATTGGATCATGTTAGAGAATTCTAATAAAAGCACATGTGTTGCAGCATGTGCGTGCCTGCGTATTTGTTCGCAGACATTGGGGCCAGCAGGTTGCGTTCTTGTTGTTTGAAGTGGGGCTCTGTTGTTCTCATAGAGCTAAATGAATGGAGCCGGACCCCCCTCCATCTGTCTGATCCAGCGGCACCCGCCCTCCCTCCCAAATCCCGGCTCCGACGCCCGACGCTCTGGCCCCCTCAAAGGAACAGTTGGCAAACGGTCGGCCCATTAAACAGCCAAGGGCGACGGGCTCTCACCTCTGAGCTACACATACGAGAGCAGCGAGAGTGTGAAAGTGAAGGAGAGGATAGTTTTCTTGTGTGGATGGTGGTGTGTTCGAGCTCGGTGTTTCCCCATGTGTGTGTGTGTGTGTGCGCCTAACAGATTTTTGGAGTGTTTGTTGGGGGTGGAAGTTGAAGACAGTGGCCATGACATTAGCCATGCTGGTGGCTTTGACTCTGCCTTTGCCCTTTACAGCCCTCATTGTCTTAAAGGGTTAGATTCTCACTTCTAATCAAGGCACTGAAATGAACACAGCATCTTTGAAACGGCCTCGGTCGTCTGAGCCTTATCCTGAAGTCAAGTTCAATGACTAAACAGAGAATCTGAATTGCAAACATTATTTACTTAACATTCATGAAAGTAAAGCTCTAGCTTAAGGATGCACTTTTATGCAGCTGGTACTACCTGAATTTTAAAAAAAAAGAAATAATGTCTCAATACAATTTTAAAAAAGGGGTTTTGGGGACCATTTCAGATTTCTGTACCTCTTTCGTTAAATGTCGCTTAATCTGGGTCCTTACTGAGCGGGCACAGTTTGAAGGAAGTCAGTGCTAACTATGTGGGAGAAAAAACAGCTTGGCTCTTTATCTGAAAAGATAATCTGATGTGCAACTGCAGTTTACTTGCTATGAATATTTATCATTTAAACCATGTAAGTCATTTGCATGAAAGGGTCCCAAAAAGACTGTCAGGAGGGGGCGAAAACATATCATGACTTGGATATCTCTCAATAAAAGGATGACATTTTTAATGATACAAAGAAGTTCAGGAGGAGCAGCTTGATGCTGATCAAAAGAAACCCAAGAGGTACCGGGAGAATGAGAGGGGAAAAAAAAGCTTTCAGCGAAATGGTGATGCTGATGGACTTGTATCTGACACACACACATTAACCTTAGCTCCGGCCCCCTTTGTGCAAAGGATGATGTCATGCTTTCTGAAAGCATGAGTGGGTGGGTGGGGGGTCTCCTGGCCCTTTCAAGTTTGTGGGGGGAGCCTTGGGCCCCGGGAGGGTAGACAGTACGAGGGCAGGAGACTCAGCGCGGCCGCCCCCCTGATTCCACCCCAGCAAGCAGTCACATTAGGCACGCTCCGGCCATGCCATCAAAGGCCCGGCTCATGGCACTCACACACACACACACACACACACACACACACACACACGCACACACAAATAGTTGCATCAGCACACACAAAGCAGCCACTTCCAACCTGCATGTATGGAGCCACAGAGCAGTCAGATGAGCGTGTTCACACTTGGCTGAAACAAACGCGTGCCTAAAATGACATGCATCCGTATACACGCAGAAGGGACACGCACACTTGCATACCAACAGATCAAACACGCACACACTTCAATCAAGCACACCCCCACCGGCTGTGTTATTGTTTTGAAAATATGATTGCGGTGACGGATGGGGTGGGAGAGGAGAGGACTCTGGCAGGGGCGAGTGGCAGGGCCCCTCCATTGTGTCCAACCAGTGTGAGTCTGTGTCCATAGCTATAGAAACTGGGGCCACACTGGGAAGGCATGCTTTCATCTCCACCACAGGCTCACCGCTGGCAATAAGGGGTCAAATAAATCCCCCTGGACGAAGTGTGAATGTGTGTGCGCAGGCACACATGCAGGCGCACACACACTCTCTTTACCTGAGTCATCTTCCATGCGTACTTATACCGACCAACAACTCTGCTGAGTTTTTTTACTTCACCCACATTTGAAATAAAAAAATGTAATTAGAAAACTGAACATTTGCAGACCTTTAAGCTGCTTTGGTCATTTCTGGAATCTGTCAGTAGCACATTTTTTATTTGTGATCAAAAGGAATAGAATTACTCCTCATGAAATGTCACCATTGTTGCTGGTGCTGCCTGATACTCAGATACTTCCATCTGTTTTTTCTACAGCGCCTCACATGAAAATAAGCTCTTCTCACACACACGGACCAGAGGTGGTCCGAGTCGCTCCGGCAGAGTGGGCCCGGAGCATGAAGCATACGTAACACAGGATCACAACGTTGATCATCAGGATAAGGATTTGCGAGTCACTGATTGCACACACTTAAACACACAGCCTGTACATACAAACAAATATGTGCAAAACTGTGCAGACATACTCTTTGACGCACACTTTGAGTGCCGCTAGCAAAGTGCACACACATAAACACTGCAAGTGAATGTTCAAATACAAAGCCAGTGGTGCTGTGCGGCAAACAGCTCAACCTCATCAGTGAGACTGTGAACCCTGACAGATTAATGCAAGAGTCACTTACTGTACTGGTGGAAGCATGTTTCTGCATGTTAGTACCTTCAAACTAGGAAAATGTGGGCATTCAGATCAACCGACCAAATTAGATTGGATAAACAACAGCTTTCTAACAAGGGTCTATGACTCAGCTGAGGCCAAAACTTCCAACTTTTTTCATATATATCCAAATGCCATCTAGTAAGAAATAGGGACAGGTCACCAATCCCTCAGAGGGCCAAACACAGACACAAATAAGATAAGCAATTGTCCTCACTTACTCTCACTTTTCAGGGATGTTTAGAGCCACCAGTCAACTTGACGTGCGTGTTTTTGAACTGTGGGAAGAACCTGCGGTACCATAAAAAGAAAAACCCCAGCACGCATGGCAAGGATTGTAATTTGTGTCGGCAGTGGGTGAGTTTGGTCACAGACACAGTTCAGTTGAGTTATATTCGCTGAGTTTAATTTGGTCAGTGTTTTTGGACCACTCTACTAGTCCAAGTATACATGCATGGTGATGGAAATTTCAGAAGCTGCAATGATGGAGACTGTGTCTCTACGAGTTCGAGAAATTTCTGCAACCCCAACTTCCTGCATGTGCACAAACAGATATTCATTTAACCTGAATGATAATTTTGTCTGTGGTGGATTTTATTAGGGCAGGATGTCCAACTGAGTGCTGACATGTCTCAAAGGGCTAGTCAGAACTTTTTACACGTTCGGCCGTCCGCCGAAAGAAACAAAAAAATAGGTTTACCGGGAATTCAGCTGAGTTACTCCGCTCTTCCGCTTTGGTTTTACAAAAGGACGTGAAAAGAAAACTGCGATAAGAGTACAAGTTAGAATTCCGCTGCTGGTATTCTGCACATGCAGGAGGGATTCCCAGCAGCATTAACTGGGATTGTCAGTCTGATATTCACAAGGTCACTTCTCTACAAGTTTCAATCAGACCAACATGTTGACATGTATTTTAAAAGTTCAGTTTTATTCTAAATCTCTCAACATTTTTTTTCCAGTGTCATGGAAATTGGCTCAGTCAGTCAAAGTCACCTGTCCTGAGGAAAGGGGAGGTCAGCACAACATTACATGCCACAGACAGACTGACGATCCTCCTTCTGGGCTCCCTGCCGGGGACCTGGCTGTAATTTCACCTCACACACAGCCACATATTCAGGCATGCACACACGCTGTTAACAGGCAGACAGTGAATTCTGCCTAACGCCTTCTGTAACTTCCGTTTTGATCGCCAAACGGACGCCCTTTGTTTTACATCTTAAACAATTACAAACAGAAGTACAGTTGAAGGCTTTCAAATGGTCAAGCTTCGGAAAATGCTTTTACATCCACGATGGCCAGCAAACAATACCACTCTACACAAATCCATTTTGGTTTTGCATAATGGTTTTCGGGCACTGACATAACCTGTGCACAGTTTGAGCAATATTTAGCTATAAGCATCATTTCCTAAGCTTCTGGGCCAGTTTATCTTCAACAGTATTGAAACACCCTTAAACCTTATCTTTGGACCGGTGGCATTAGACAATAGAGCTGGGTGGTGATGTGGTGGTTCGCACAGTCCTAGGCTGGCGGGGGCCCTCCTGTAGTCCCATCGAGACTATCAAGAATAGTTGTTGCACTGATCATATTTGGGCATTTGCTGCACAGAGTAGTGTATGGAATGTTTAAATGCATGTGGCGTAATTGATGAAAATCCATTTTAAGATAACAAAGCAAAATATGGAACACTTTAAAAGGTCCTGGAAACTTTCCACGTGGGCTATACAGCAATTGCAAGGTTCAGAACTCTCACATAAACATGGATTCCCAAACATTCTTTGTGAATAGACTCTTGTTGTCTGACATCTCAACTGGCCAAATTTAAAGTTAAATAAGGTCAACAGGGTTATAAGCACAAGCCACAATTGTGATCCTGTTTGGCTCTCAGACTGACATCAGCACCGATCTCAGGCATCAATAGCTCCTTGTTGATCCACTTGGCCAGCAGTTTGCCGTCACTCGCTAGCCTCCCTGCTCTCCCTTCCATATTGCCTCTGACTTGTGAAAGTTATTGGAGTATAAATGCATTTAACAGCCTCTGTCTGCTCCTCCCTGAATAGTGAGTGCTATCTGTCTTGGCTCATAGAGACAGTCCTTGTGCCAGTAGTTGAAGCTTTCTGCCTTAGTCAGAAATCTCTGCATATTATGTTAATCCGGTAAATTGAAATTACTTAATCAATTTGAGAAATTACAACACGATTCGGAACGCAGCTCTGAAGTCTTGTTAGCTTTCAGGAATTTAAATGACAATCATCTGTGCAATTTACACTCGTTTTTAAAGAACACTGTTTTTCTGCCTCAATGTTATACAAAAAGTCATTATGTGGTGGCTTTTATTCCCTTCTGATAAAAGGTATTTATTTTAAATTTGTTCTCTCACTGCTCCCTTAGAAATTTCCATCACTGCACATAAATAAGCAAATATTTTCATTTTCGTTGACGGGTGCGTAAGGATATTGTCTTTTTCCACAGTTCTTAATTCAAATATCACCTGGTTCCTTGATTGAACCAAAAGCAGTTTGAGTTTGGGGCATAAAGAAGCTTTATCATTCCATTGTTCTAATACCACCTCAGCTCCTCGTGACATTATCATTTCATTTCTTCTTTTCAGTTTCATGCAGACACCCCCCTTCCCACCCTTCTCCATGGGGTGACACAGAAAGGCAGACGCTCCTGTTTACACATGGCTCCAGGGGCTTGTGGCTCCCGATTAGCAAACCAGTGTGAGTCAACATCTGGTACATCCCCTGGACAAACTCTCCCTCAGAGCGCACACTCAGGCTGTTGTCAGAATCTGTCCTTCTCTGTCCAGTTCCCAAGCAGGTAGGCACCCCCTGGTCGGCAGTGCGCGCTCACACTTTGGCGAGACATTTCCCAAAGCCATCCCAGTCCTTCTGGCATCTCGGCAGGCTGTCACCTTCTTAGCCTCCTGCGTGTTCCACAAACATGCCTGAAGGCCAAAGGGCATCAGGCCCCGCCTCTGCCATTTGTCAACATGCTTGATTGGGGGGCGACGGGACCGGTTCAAGTCGTGACACCCATGTCTGTGCAACCTGTAGAGATAATTTGACAGCATTCCATCTGTGACACACCAGTTTTGGATGCAGTTTAACATGCTGCCAGGTTTAAACAGGGACGCCCCACTCGGAATCCTGTCACAGACCAATGAAGACGCCTCTAAAGAGTTTCCCTCCCTTTGTTTTTCAATCGCAGTGCCAGTCTATGAAAGTATCTTGGCTCTAGACTCAACAGAACACACATGCTGAGGAGAGTGTCAGGCAAGGGAACATCTGTTGTGGTCAGTGGCTGTGGGCAAACTGTTTCATTTTGACAAGATGGCCTGTGGCAACACAATGGCTTAGCGGTTGGGAGAATGGACAAAGTGCCAGTTACTTGTGGTCGGGGTTTACCTAAGTTGGAAAGAGCTTCTGAAAGACATGTGGTCACGTTTTACCTCGCATTTCTCTTTAGTTACTGATAAAGAGGGGTAAAGACATTGCACTGACACTATTGTGTTTCAAAATCTGAACTTTTTAAGTGGAACTAAGGAGTTTTGTGTAACCAAATTGTTTTGGCAAAAGTTTTGATTCCATTGTAGTTACTTTTCCATCGCTTTCCTTGTATAAACCAAGATCACAGTAAGTTATTTCATCATAACAACTATAAGGAAAATGATTGATAAAGAATGCCAACAATGATTTCACTGATGAAAAAGCTGATTAGAATGACAGATTAAATCTTCAGGAGTTGTGATTAGTGAAAACACATGACTTAACTGTCCAAATAAACGGTGATATACTGTGTGTTCCACGATCACAGCTCTCAAGTCTCTGCCAGGGCATCTATTCAAACACCACTTGATGTCTTCAACCTGCCAAGTCTCTCCAGAGGAATGCAGAGCGTTGGTCAGCACGGCTGTCTGAAGACATTTGTGTGTTTTAGTGAGTTAAGCGCGGGCCTTTTCGTCGTAACATTACTTTCTTTCTCTGTTTTTCTCTCGATGATGCTCTATCTTCCTCCTTTGGCTGATGTACCAGCGTGAAGACGGCAACAGTGATCCTATTGTGAACGGTGGGAATTGGGCGGTGGGCCAATGATGTCATCCTGCCATAGGGAAGACCAGGGGGAACGCCCTCCTGGTGTTCGGAATGCACTATTTTTTCCTGTTTTTTTCCGGGAGGTGGTGATCAATTTAATTCCACCCTTATCCCTCCCTAATCTGGCAGGGGGTAAGAAGGGAAAGGAGAGCAAGAGGAGGAGGACATGCCGGGAACAGAAAAGGCATGGGGCACTCTCTTGGTCCTCCAGGCAGAATGAAATAAATAAAGAAAAAAAGACGGGGAAAAAAGAGACCATGGGATGCTTTGAGCTGTAAAGATCTTTTCTTTATAAACTTTATAAGATCTGAATAACTAAATCAGCCTGGAATTTTGTAAGGTTACTTGAGAATCACCAATTAGAAACAGTCAGGCGTCACTGAGGAAGAATTGTGAAGAGGAAAGCTTCATAAAGAAAGAGGGGGAAAAGCTTCCAGAAACTAATGACTTCTAATTAATAGAAACTAATAATGTATTTTGCTAGGGCACGTTTATTCCTGGTATCTTTCTTTGCATGTGTCAAATCTCTGATGCTAACAAATGTAAAATTATACTGTTCATCAGTCTGGAAGTGAACCAGATCACCACTTTACTTCCTTTGATTATCTAAAGTTTTGGTATTTTAGATCTTGTTTTCTTTGGAATATATGCATAATTGCTCTGCACAGTTGTAAAAAGGAAACAATATCTACAAAAAAATGTGCTTTTAGAACCAGCCCTTGGCGCATTTTCAAGGCTCTGCAGGTACATGTGAGCATGTGCAACGGACCATTTGTGAAGCTATTGCCTTTGAAAACTTACTCTTGACCTTCATCCGTACCCTGCACTCTGTTCATTTGTTGATTGGCACTTGGTAGTATGCTTGCACGCTCACCTGAAAGAGTGAAAATGGCGAGGGAAAAAAGCAGTCTTCGCAAACAGTAACATTTTCTTTAGAAAAACAAATTCTTTCTTACAGGCAGCTTCCTCAGTGTGTGACTGGAACTACTGAAAAAACCCTCATATTTGTAGTGTGTGTGTGTTACAGGGACGCTTTCTGACTTTGCTCGGGTTCCTCTGTCTCCGAGTTCAAAGTGGGCCCCACTATCACATCACAAAGCCAATGAGCTGCCTACGATATGATCAACATTAATCACTGCCTTTGATCAGGCATCGAGCAGCATTTTCTCCATCATGGCTGGAATGCTGTAATAGAAACAAAGGATTGAGGGCCCTACTCAGATTGACTTCAGATTGAACAACAGCATGACACCACACTCTTTCAATAACAAGGGCAAGCTATATCGAACGGTTTTCTTTTTTCTGTCTCTCAGAGAAAAATATCACTTTGATGCTGTTTACTGGGCATTTTGCAAAAATAACTTTATGATGAATTTCAGGGGAGAGGGAAAAAATGTACAAGGGGCTTCAAAAGTAGTGCTAACGGGAGACAGATTTTTGACATGCTTCCCGAGCCATCTGCTTTGGGTTAAGGCTCGGAGACAGAGTCAAATATGGGGGAGAGGGAGAGGGAGGCAGAACTGGAGACGATGGCAAGGCAGCAGGGAATAAAGTGAACGCAATATTGACAAGCAATGGTGGAAAACTGTTTATCTGAGTGGCAAGCAATTGTATTTGGAATTGTTGTGGGATTTCATGCAGGGAAAGACATTTCTTTCTTGCCTGTAAGTTAGTCTCATTTTCGCAGCAATTACAACAAAAATATGGCAGTTACACAGGATCTTACAATAGAGACAAATATACAATGGGCCAATCTGAGATGGCCGGAAATACTGCATTTTTGACATATCCAAAAAAATATCATGGCCCTGGTCGATTGTGAAACCTGACAGATTACTAAACAAAAACTAATTATGAGCAGGCTCAGTGTGTCTGTCAGTTTACTGGGGGTGTATCTGGAGAATGTGAGAGTGATACTGTCTGCCCACTGAAGACTATTTGCAGAATCAACAAAACTTTTCCAACTAATACCGACTTTGTGCAAGATATAAGATTCAGCGTTGACAGTATTTGACCAGCTTCACTTGGGGATAGTGTTTTTATGTCAATCTCTAAATCTTTCATGTTCACTCCCCTTTCTCCTTTCCAAACGATTCGGCTCCATCCACCCCTCTGTGCCATTCTACCAGTTCCCAGTGGGCACAGTCAGCCAGTCTGGCCGGGCTTGCCCCTTGCTGTGCCCCTGCACTGGATAAGCTCCTGTCTGGACCTTGGGTAGAGGCCTTTGTATTGACCTGTGGGGGTGTTAGTGTGCGCATGCAGTTGTGCATGTGTTGAGTGTGTGTATATGTGTGTAAAGCATTCGTGGCAAATGAGGAGAAGGGGGTCCTATCTGTGCCTAAGGGCAGCCCCCCACCCAGAGCACCATCACATGCGCCCTATTGAGGCCTATGGAAGCGTGAACAATCACTGCAAAACCAAAGAGCTAAGTCCCCTTGTTATACAAGCCCAATTTTCAGCACAAGTCCCACCTCTCCCTTCTGTGTTAAATCCCATCCCCAAACTAGCACCCCACTCATCAGAGACTGATGAGCCTCGTTAAAGTGAGCCAGGGTCTTTTAATGCCATTATTTAATTAGTCATTCCACGGTAAACTGTAATCCGGCACCACCACCACCCCTTCACCCTGCCACCACCATCCTATTCACCACCTTCTCTGCCTTTTTTCCCCACTTGCTTGTCATTACCTCCACTCTTTCCCACTGTGTCTACCGATCCCCTCCTCTCTAGCCGTCTCTATCTACAGTAATTAGCCAGGGAATGGGGGTCGACTTTTCTCCGGGTTGCTTGAGCATTAGTGCTTGAGACAAGGAGGAAGGGGAGTGCCTGTCCCTGCATGGGGTTTTTCTGTTAGTACAGCACCCCAAGACCTGTGGAGGAAGACAATGGCACCGGCCAGTTCTACAGTAGCCAGCTCAGCCTTACTGTCCCCGCTGCCCGCTGAGCTCTGTCTACATGGGAACCCTAATCATTAACCAGATTATGAATGTGAGGATGTGTGTGGACGCCGGAGGGGTGAACAGGAATGTGCTCATAGGATATATAGACTCCTGGCAACAGCCCATGTGTTTAAGCTTAAATAATAACATATCTTAAGAAACACATACGTTACATTCATTACTGTCATAAAGCGTCTCTCCTATTTCATGAAGAAACTTTATTTAGATATTGTTTTCCAACCACATTTGGTTGTAATTATTCTAAAATGTATTTTTCTTTAAATTGGATGACAAAGCTGGTGAACAGGTTCATTTAAGCTGCCCTATGACGATGAGTAAACAGTCCCTCCACATGCAGTCAAACCAGAATAGAGGAGGGAAAAGCGTGAGGAGCCCCTGGATTCATGTTCTCAACATGCTGGATCAACGCCCTCTAGTGACCAACGCAAAAGAAAAGCACGTCCCCGTTTTGCTCAAAATATTCCCTGGATAAACACATCCAAGTGAGATAATCTCACTTTTAGGAATAAAAATGTACTATAATATGAGTGTTTGCTTTCCATTTTTTAAAAGTGCTTAAGTTTTTCTGAATGTTTGGTCAGACTCTAAGCATGCTTTACCAGCCTTTCTACAAGTCATTTAAATGTTAACTTACTGTACCATTTTTATATGTAATCAAGGCTACAAAAATAGTTTATTTTCTTAACCACGTGGCTAATAAATTTCATTTACATGGATTTATCTAGTTGCACATCAGCAAACATGAATATAGTTCAAACCAAAGTGAAAAGATTCAGCATTAACCAATGGTATGGGAAAGGTACCACTTAGTTATCCGTGCCCATTTATAGCCCTAATTATGTGCCTATTTAGTGACCTCTGAGTTCAACGGGCCAATTCCTGTGTAGACCCAAATCCCGACGAACAAAGGTGGAATGTGATGCCCTCTTTCCGCAGAACGACTACCAAACATTTCCCATCAATTTCATGGGAAAGTTCAAGTCAAGGAAACTCTTCCACGCTTCAGTTGTGTATTGACAGCGCATTGAACCTATTAGGGAATCCCAGACACTCCGCTGATGAAAATCGCAGGAAAGAGCATTTACCAGAACAATTCAAATCTCTACGAGAGAGCCATTCTTCCAGAGCTCCATTCGCGTCTTGGATTATTAGTCTGTTGTAGGGATAAATCTGGTGCTTTAGGACCCAGTTGATCCTTGTCATTGAGGCTGATATTTTCCACGTTGTGAGGGGAGGGGGTAGCCCGGGGCTGTCAATCATAGTGAAAGTGGCCGGGGTGGGCAGGCCCCTCTGACACTTTGTACCGTCGGAGGGGGATATTTAACTTGGGACTGAGCACCACTCGCTGCAGACACACTCACACACAGTGTGCTTAAGCAAAGAAATGCTCCAACGCCAAGTCTCTCAGACTCCTGAAGTAGGAGCGACTCAGTAGGAGCTTCTGTACCAGTTATCAAAGAAGCAGAGAGGATCCCTCAGGAATTGACCGCTTGCAGAGCTCAGCCAAAAACGCTCCAGATTATGGACTGTGTCTTCATGCAGCGAAGTTGCGAAGTGGAGCTTCTCTGAGAGGATTCAACAATGCCACAGCGAAACCAACTCTGAACCATCAGCGATTACTGG
Organism: Menidia beryllina; assembly: GCA_013363375.1. Classification (NCBI taxonomy): domain Eukaryota; kingdom Metazoa; phylum Chordata; class Actinopteri; order Atheriniformes; family Atherinopsidae; genus Menidia; species Menidia beryllina. Next base: position 6,734,903 of record JABUIW010000056.1, read on the forward strand.
CTTTTTTCTGGGTCTTTTTCCTTCTTTTTGCAGTTTGCTGCTGACATGCACCGATACTGCAAGTTGTAAAGACTTTTTGTTTGTTTCTTTTTGTTGTTGTTGTTTTGGGGGGATTTTTACTGTTACAAGAGCAGCCACGACTTCTATGGAAATACGCGAACTTAAGACTTTTTAATAAAATAACCCTGCGATTGGGAACATCCTCTGAAAAGAGAAATGGGTGTTATTTCATAAACTGAGACCATCTCCAAAGGTTCCTCCAAGCTGTGGACATTTTCAAGTGCACATATATTTATAGGACTGTACAGCTGGATTACTATAAGAGACGAACTCCACAGACTTTTGTCCCGGTTCACGGACTCTGCGACCTGGGACTTTGTCAAACCAGAGGGCGTCAGGTGACGTTGAGAGAGAACACGTTTATAAAAGCTGTGCGTAAAAATAACATTGGCCAAGGCAGCCCTCATTGCCGGGCGCGTGACATTTAAAACTTGGTGAAGTCCTCTATTGTGCGCCCTCCTCTCTCGGGACGCTCCCGGATCTATTCTGTCCCTTTAGAAAACACTTCATTCCATGCTGCTCTCGCCTCGGCCGCTGTCATCCAGTGTAGACAGTTCGTCGTAGCTTCGAGTCCCCGGGGTAACCATGACAACCGAGAGAAACCCAGTGAATCCAAGGAGCGGGGTGAAACAGACTAGAGATTGAATAGGCGAGAATTGTCCCTATTTGTGCTCGTGATTCTCACCTACGGCTTTGTGAAAAGCAGACGCATCTCGCGCTGCAGAGTTGCATCAGCGGGGAAACTGCAAAGTTGAAGGAGCCCTAAAAAGCAAAGCACTGCGCTCCATGTCATTCAAACCCGACGCGGTCTATTAAAAGTATCGCCTTGCTGGTCACTGAAGTTCTACTATTTATGAAGCCCCGGGCTACTCTCTGCAGACATCACAGTGCCCGGGAACAGGACTGAGTCATTTTCACGCCGCAAGAACGCAGAACGGTGCGCAGAGCAGGAGGGATGATGGGCCTCTCACACACGCTCCTCCTGTACGCGCTGGTGTGCGTTCACCTCGGAGTTTCACAGCATTTCCTTCGCCTCCGTCCGTCGCCCAGTGACAACCTCCCCGTCCCCGACCTGAAGGAGGACCCTGATCCGGAGTATGACCCCCGGGAGCAGGACCTAACCGAAAGGAGTCTGAGGAAAAAACTGGGCAGCAACTTTGACCCCAACTTCATGTCCATTAGCTCGCCCATGCTGCTCAACCTCTCCGCGCCAGACAACCAGGTGAAGCAGCAGGGACCCATGCCTAACGAGATTAAAAAGCTGGACCTCACAGAGACGCCTTATGGGAAGCGCGTAAAAGTGGGAAAGAAAGCCCGTAGGAAATTCCTGCAGTGGCTGTGGACCTACACGCACTGCCCCGTGGTGTACACCTGGAAGGATTTGGGCGTGAGGTTCTGGCCACGTTACATCAAGGAGGGAAACTGTTTCTCTGAGCGTTCTTGCTCCTTCCCCGAGGGGATGTCATGCAAGCCAGTCAAGTCAATCACCAAGATTTTCCTGCGGTGGTATTGCCAGGGGTTTTTAAGACAGAAATACTGTACGTGGATACAGGTGCAATACCCAATCATCTCAGAGTGCAAGTGCTCGTGCTGATTTCCTGAGAGGAAGTAGCGGAGGTCAGTGGGGGAGTGGACTGGAAATACGGTTTTATTGCACTGTTAACTCTATACAGAGGTGGGCACCATAGCAAATCTATTTTTTTATATAGCATTTTAAGTGAAATACCAACATTGTACATATTTAAGAAAATGCAGCTATTTTTTCTAATTGAACCAGGACCATATTTTATTCTGAACCCAGAAACATTGTCTTTTTTGGGGGAGAAACAGGAGCACTTCATAAGGAAGAGCTTTTTTTTCCCTCTTTTTGATGTTTTTTTTAAGAGACATTGAAGATGGAATTCATAATATGCTACACCTCTCCAAGAGGTGACCTTTTTTCAACTGAACAATGATGCTGACTTTTATTTCACTGCAATGCTGCCTAGAGTTTTTGTATAATATTAATATCAATAATAATTATATTGTTAAAAAAGAAAGTTTAAGGTTATGTGTATATCACATAACCTCAACTTTCTTTTTTAACAA